>BSBM01001661.1:5817500-6025487 GCA_027924585.1 Larix kaempferi | reverse complement strand
TTGGGTTTAGGTGTTTAGAGAGAGAGAGAGAGAGAGAGAGAGAGAGAGAGGTTGAGGGTTAGGAGTTTAGAGAGAGAGGTTGAGGGTTAGGGGTTTAGAGAGAGAGATTGGGGGTTATGGATTTAGAGAGAGAGAGAGAGAGAGAGAGAGAGATATTATGGGTTAGGGGTATATAAAGAGATTGGGGGTTAGGTGTTTAGAGAGAGAGGTCGGGTTAGTGGTTTAGAGAGAGAGATCTTGGGGGTTGGAGTTTATAGAGAGATAATGGGGGTTATGAATTTAGAGAGAGAGAGGGAGAGATTGGGGTTTATGGGTTTAGAGAGAAAGGGAGAAAAATATATTGGGGGTTAGGTGTTTAGAGAGAGAGAGAGGGAGATTGAGGGTTAGGGATTTAGAGAGAGAGATTGGGGATTAGGAGTTTATAGAGAGAGATTGAGATTAGGGGTTCATAGAGAGAGAGATTGGGGTTGTGGGTTTGGATAGATATATTGATAGATAGTGAGAGAGAGAGAGATTACGGGTTAGTGGTTTAGAGAGAGAGAGATATTAGGGGTTTGGGGTTTAGAGAGGGAGAAATAAATAATAGGGGTCATGGGTTTAGAGAAAGAGAAAATGGTGGTTAGGGATTTAGAGAGAGAGAGAGAAAGAGAGACATTGGGGGTTAGGGATTTAGAGAGACAAAGAGAGATATTGGGGGTTTGGAATTTCATGAGAGGGAGAGAGAGAGGGGTTTATGGATTTAGAGAGAGAGAGAGAGAGAGAGATTAAGGGTTAGGGTTTTAGAGAGAGATAGAGATTGTGGGTTAGTGGTTTAGAGAGAGAGAGAGAGATTGGAGGTTATAGGTTTAGGTTGAGAGAGAGAGAGGTTGGTTTAAGGTTTAAATGTTTAGAGAGAGTGATTGATGAGGGGTTCTGGGTTAAGAGAGAGAAATAGATTGGGGGTTAGGGGTTTAGAGGGAGATATGGGGGTATGCGTTTAGAGAGAGAGAGAGAGAGAGAGAGACATAGAGAGAATGGGGTTAGTGGTTTAAACAGAGAGAGAGAGAGAGAGAGAGAGAGAGAGAGAGAGAGAGCAATGGTTAGGTTTTATTATTACATGTGTTAAATTATTTTAGACAAAGAGAGAGATTAAGGGTTTAGAGAGAGAGAAAGACCTTGGGGATTAGGTGTTTAAAGAGAGTGAGAGAGATTGGAATTTAGGGGCTTAGTGAGAGAGAGAGAGATTTCGGGTTAGGGACTTAGAGAGAGACAAAGAGATTGGGGGTTTAGGGAGAGAGGGAGAGATTGGAGGTTATCGGTTTAGAGATTGGAGTTTTGAGAGAGAGAGATTGGAGGTTAAGGGTTTTGAGAGAGAGAGATTGAGGATTAGGGGTTTAAAGAGAGAGAGAGAGAGAGAGAGAGAGAGAGAGAGAGAGAGAGATTGAATTTTAGGGGTTCAGAGAGAGAAAGAGAGATTTGGGGTTAGGGATTTAGACAGAGATGGTGGTTTAAGGGTTTAGAGAGAGAGATGATGTAGGTTAAATATTTTGAGAGAGAGAGATTGGGGTTAGTAGTTTAGAGAAAGAGAAAGGGAGATTGAGGGTAAGGGGTTTAGAGAGAGAAAGAGAGATATTTTGGAGTCAATGGTTTAAAGAGAGAGAGAGAGAGATAGAGAGAGATTTGGGTTTAGGTGTTTAGAGGGAGAGAGAGATTTGTATTTAGGGGTTTAGAGAAGGATAGAGACGTTGGAGTTTAAAGTTTTGGGAGTGAGAGAGATTGAGGGAGAGAGATTGTGGGTTAGGGATTTAGAGAGAGAGATTAAGTGTTAGGGGTTTAGAGAGAGAGAGAGAAAGAGAGAGATTGAAGGTTACAGGTTTAGCTGGAGAGAGAGAGATGGAGAGAGAGATTGGGGTTCAGCGAGATAGAGTGGGATATTTGGGGTGATGGTTTTGGAGAGAGAGAGAGAGAGATTGGGGTTAGGGGTTTATAGAGAGAGATTTAACATTTACGGGTTTAGAGAGAGAGATATATATTTTGGGGGTGAAGGATTTATATATATATATAGGGGGTTAGGGATTTAGAGAGAAAGATAGGGATTGGTTTTTAGGAGTTTAGAGAGAAAGGGAAAGATATATATTGGGGGTTATGGGTTTATAGAAAGAGAAAAATATTGAGCGTTACGGGTTTAGAGAGAGAGATTGGGTGCTAGGGTTTTAGAGAGAGAGAAAGAGATTGGGGGTTATGGGCTTCGAGAGAGAGAGAGATTGAGATTAGCGGTTTAGAGAGAGAGAGATTAGGGTTAAGGGTTTAGATAGATATATAGATAGTGAGAGAGATAGATTGGGTGTTAGGGCTATAGAGAGAGATTGGGGCTTAGGGTTTAGATAAAGAGAAAGAAAAATGAGGGTGCAGGGATTGAAAGAGAGAGTGATATTGGTTGTTAGGGTTTTAGAGAGATATAGAGAATGGGGGTTGGGGTTTTAGAGAGAGAGAGAAAAAGAGAGAGAATGGGGGTTAGGGATTGAGAGAGAGAGAGAGATATCGGGGGTTAGGGGTTTGGACATAGGGATATATATGGAGTCAGAGATTGGGGTTTAGGGGTTTAGAGAGAGGGAGAGAGAGAGAGAGAGATATTGGGGGTTACTGGTTTAGATATATATATATATATATATTGGAGGTTAGCAGTTCAAAGAGATATTGGATTTTAGGGTTTTAGAGAGAGAAAGAGAGACTCAGAGTTAGGGGTTTAGAGAGAGAGATATTTGGGGTTAAGGGTTTAGAGAGAGAGTGAGCGAGAGACTTCAGTTTAGGGGTTTAGAGAGAGAGATTTTTGGGGTTAGAGAGAGAGAGAGAGAAATAGATTGGGGGGTAAGGGTTTGGGGATTAGAGAGAGAGGGAGAGATATAGCTGGTTATGCGTTTAGAGAGAGAGAGAGATTGGGGGTTAGGGTTTAGAGTGAGAGAGTGAGATTAGGGGTTTAGAGAAAGAGAGAGAGATTAAGTGTTATGGGTTTAGAGAGAGAGATTTGGGGCCTCATGTTTTGAGAGAGAGAAAGAAATATTGAGGTTCAGGGGTTTAGAGAGAGAGTGAAATTGGCTAGTAGGGGTTTAAAGAGATAGAGGGAATGGGGGTAAGGGTTTTAGAGAGAGAGAGAGAGAGAGGGAAAGAGAGATATTGGGGTTTAGGGTTTGAGAGAGAGATAGAGAGAAATTAGGTGTTAGGGTTTAAAGAGAGACAAAGGAATTGGAGGTTAGGGGTTTACAGAGAGAGGTTCCTATTATGGGTTTAGAGAGAGAGGGAGAGATTGGGGTTAGGGGTTTAGATAGAGAGAGAGAGAAGGGGGGAGTGAGTGAGTGAGAGACTGCAGTTTAGGGGTTTAAAGAAAGACATTTTTCTGGTTAGAGAGAAGGAGAAATAGATTGGGGGTTAAGGGTTTGGGGATTAGAGAGAGAGGGAGAGATATAGGAGGCTATGGGTTGAGAGAAAGGGATATTGGAGATTAAGGGTTTTAAGAGAGAGATTGGAGATTAGGGGTTTTAAGAGAGAGAGAGAGATTGGAGTTTAGTGGTTTAGAGAGAGAAAGACATATTCTGGGTTAGAGATTTAGAGAGAGATATTGTGGTTTAGTGGTTTAGAGAGAGAGAATGGAGGTTAATGGTTTAGAGGGAAAAATTGGAGGTTAGGAGTTTGGTGTACAAGAGAGGGATATCAATGGTAAAGGTTTTAGAGAGAGAGAGAAATTGGGGGTTAGTGGCTTAGAAAGAGAGATATATAGAAAGAGAGAGATTTGGCGTTCGGTGTTTAGAGAGAGAAATTTTTGGTTAAGGGTTTAGAGAGAGAAAGAGAGATTGAGCGTTATGGGTTTATAGTGAGAGAGAGAGAGAGACTGCGGGTTAGGGGTTTGGAGAGAGAGTTTGGGAGTTAGGGGTTTAGAGAGAGAGAGAGAGAGATTGGAGGTTAGAGATTTAGGTTGAGAGAGAGAGAGTTTGGTTTAAGGTTTAGGGGTTTAGAGAGAGAGAGAGAGTGATTAGGGGTTCTGGGTTCAGAGAGAGATAGAAATTGGGGGTTAGGTGTTTAGAGAGAGATATGGGGGTATGGATTTAGACAGAGAGCAAGAGATACATAAAGAGAATTGGGGGTTAGTGGTTTAAACAAAGAGAGAGAGAGAGAGAGAGAGAGAGCAATGTTTAGGTGTTATTATTACATGGGTTAAATTAGTTTAGAGAGAGAGAGATATTAAGGGTTTAGTGATTCAGAAGGTGGGGGGTTAGGGGTTTAGAGAAAGAGAGAGAGAAAGAGAGATATCGGGGGTTAGGGATTTGGAGAGAGAGAGAGAGATCGGGGGTTAGCGGGTTAGAGACATGGAGAGAGAGAGAGAGAGAGAGAGAGATTGGGGTTTAGGGGTTTAGAGAGAGAGATACTCAGAGTTAGGGGTTTAGAGAGAGAGAGAGAGATTGGGGGTTACAGGTTTAGAGAGAGGTTAAGGGAGATATTGGAACTTAGGGGTTTAGAGAGAGAAAGAGAGACTACGAGTTATGGGTTTAGAGAGAGAGAGAGGATGGGGGATAGGGGTTGAGAGAGAGAGACAGATATTGGGTGTTAATGGTTTAGAGAGAGAGTGGCAGATTGCGTTTCATGGGTTTAGAGAGAGAGAGAGAGAAATAGATTGGGGGTGAAGGTTTAGGGTTTAGAGAGAGAGAGAGGGAGAGATTGGAGGTTATCGGTTTATAGAGAGAGATTGCAGGTTAATAGTTTTGAGAGAGAGATTTGGGATTAGGGGTTTAATGAAAGAGAGAGAGAGATTGAATTTTAGGTGTTTAGAGAGCGACCGAGAGATTTGGGGTTAGGAATTTAGAGAGAGATATGATGGTTTAGGGTTTTAAAGAGAGAGAGAGAGAGGATGGAGGTTAAATATTTTGTGAGAGAGAGAGATTGGGGGTTAGTAGTTTAGATAAAGAGAAAGGGAGATTGGGGGTAAGGGGTTTAGAGAGAGAGTTTTGGGGTTAGTGGCTTAGAGAGAGAGAGGTAGAAAGTGAGAGATTTGGGGTTAGGTGTTGAGAGGGAGAAAGAGATTTGTATTTGGTGATTTAGAGAGGGATAGAGAGATTGGAGTTTAAAAGTTTTGAGACTGAGAGAGGTTGAGAGAGAAAGAGATATTGTGGGTTAGGGGTTTAGAGATAGAGATTTAGATTTAGGGTTTTAGAGAGAGAGATATTGTGAGTTAGGGGTTTAGTGATAGAGATTTTGTGTTAGGGGTTTAGAGAGAGAGAGAGAGAGAAAGAGAGAGATTGAAGGTTACAAGTTTACATTGAGAGAGAGAGAGAGGAAGAGAGGGAGATTGGGATTTAGGGGTTTAGCGAGAGAGAGAAAGGGAGATTTGGGGTGATGGTTTTAGAGAGAGAGAGAAAGATTGGGGGTTAGCAGTTTATAGAGAGAGAGAGAGATTTAATGTGTAAGGGTTTAGATATATATATATATATATATATTGGGGGTTAGGATTTAGAGAGAGAGTTCCATTGGTTTTTAGGGGTTTGGAGATAAAGAGAAAGATATATATTGGGGGTTATGGGTTTAGAGAGAGAGAAAAAGATTGAGCGTTATGGGTTTAGAGAGATAGAGATTGGGGATGAGGGGTTTATAGAGAGAGAGAGAGATTGGAGTTAGGGGTTTAGATAGATAGATAGATAGTGTGTGTGTGTGTGTGTGTGAGAGAGAGAGAGAGAGAGAGAGAGATTTAGATTAGGGGTTTCAAGAGGGAGAGAGATTGGGTGTTATGGGTATAGAGAGAGAGATTAGGGCTTGGGATTTAGATAGAGAGAAAGAAATATCGTGGTGCAGGGGTTCAAAGAGAGAGTGGTATTGGTTGTTAGGGTTTTAGAGAGATAGAGAGAATGGGGGTTAGGGTTTTAGAGAGAGACAGATTGGGGGTTAGGGATTGAAAGAGAGAGATCGGGGGTTACGGGTTTGGACAGAGGGATAGAAATGGAGTGAGATATTGGGGTTTAGAGAGAGATAGAGATTGGGGCTTAGGGATTTCAAGAGAGATAAATAGATTGGAGATTAGCGGTTTAGGGAGATATTGGAGTTTATGGTTTTAGAGAGAGACATAGAGACTAAGGTTTAGGGGTTTAGAGAGAGAGAGAGAGATTTGGGGTTAAGGGCTTAGAGAGAGAGTGAGCAAGAGACTGCGGTTTAGGGGTTTAGAGAGATATTTTTGGGGTTAGATAGAGAGAAAGAGAGAAATAGATTGGAGGTTAAGGGTTTGGGGATTAGAGAGAGAGGGAGAGATTTATGTGGTTATGGGTTTAGAGAGAGAGAGAGATTGGAGTTTAGAGAGAGAGAGATATTGGGGGTTAGGGTTTTAGAGTGAGAGATTTGGGGCTTTGGGTTTTGAGAGGGATAAAGAAATATTGGGGGTCAAGGGTTTAGAGAGAGAGTGAGATTGGCTATTAGGGGTTTAGAGAGATATAGAGAATGGGGGTAAGGATTTTAGAGAGAGAGAGAAAGAGGGAAAGAGAGAGATTGGGGGTTAGGCTTTGAGAGAGAGATAGAGAGAGATTGGGTGTTAGGTTTTAGAGAGAGACAAAGGGATTGGAGGTTAGGGGTTTATAGAGAGAGGTTCATATTAAGGGTGTAGAGAGAGAGGGGTAGATTGGGGTTAGGGGTTTAGATAGATAGTGTGTTTGTGTGTGTGTGAGAGAGAGAGAGATTGGGTGTTAGAGGTTTAAAGAGAGAGATTGGGAGATTGGGGTTTTGTTAGAGAGAAAGAAATATCAGGGGTCGGGGGTTTAGATAGAGTTTGAGATTGGTTTTTAGCATTTTAGAGAGATATAGAGAATGGGGGTTAGGGATTTAGAGAGAGAGAGATAAAGAGATGAAGAGAGAGATTGGGGGTTAGGCATTTAGAGAGAGAGATAGACATACAAATAGAGAGAGATCATGGGTTAGGGGCTTAGAGAGAGTGAGAGAGATGGAGAGAGAGACAAAGATTAGCCAGTTTAGGGGTTTAGAGAGAGAGAGAGAGAGAGAAAGAGAGAGATTGGGGATTAGTAGTTTATAGAAATAGTGAGAGAGATATTGGAGTTTAGAGAGAAAGAGATATTGGAGGTTATGGGATTAGAGAGATATATTGGGGATTGAGGGTTTAAAGACAGAGAGAGATTGGAGTTTAGGGATTTAGAGAGAGAGAGAGAGAGATATTTGGGGTTAGGGATTTAGAGAGAGAGAGAGAGAGAGAGAGAGAGTGGTTTAGGGGTTTATAGAGAGAGAATGGAGTTTAAGGGTTTAGAGAGAGAGAGAGAGAGATTGGGGGACATTGGTTTAGAGAGAGAGAGAGAGAGATTGGGGGACATTGGTTTAGAGAGAGAGAGGGGGGGAGATTGAGTGTAAGGGGTTCAGAGAGAGAGAGACATATTAGAGGTTAGGGGTTTAGAGAGAGAGATAGAGATTATGGGTTAGGGTTTGAGAGAGAGAGAGAGAGATTGAGGATTAGAGGTTTAGAGAGGTATATTGGATTTGAGAGAGAGAGAGATTGATTACCTGTTATGGATTTACAGAGAGAGAGTGATACAAAGAGGATTATTGGGGGCTAGGTATTTAGAGAGAAATAAAGAGAGATTGTAAATTAGGGGTTTTGAGAGAGAGAGAGAGAGAATCGGGGTTAGGTTTTGAGAGGCAGAGAGAGATTGAGAGTTTAGGGTTTAGGGAGAGAGAGTAATTGGTGGTTAGGGTTTTAGAGAGAGATTGAGAGATTCAGATTTAGGGGTTTGGAGATAGAGAGAGACAGAGTTGGGGTTAGGGGTTTAGAGAGAGAGAGAGAGTTGGGGTTAGGGGTTTAGAGAGAGTGAGAGGAGAGAGATTCAAGGTTGAGGGTTTAAAGAGAGAGATTGGGGGTTATGGATTTAGACAGAGAGAGAGAGAGAGATAGATTGTGGGTTAGGTGTTTAGAAAGAGATTGGGGGATAAGTGTTTAGAGAGAGAGAGATATTGGGGGTTAGAGGTTTAGAGAGAGAGATATTGGGGGTTGGGGTTTATAGACAGAGATATTGGGGTTTATGCATTTAGGGAGAGAGAGAGGGAGAGATTGAGGATTATGGGTTTAGAGAGAAAGGAAGAGAAACATATTGGGGGTTAGGTGTTTAGAGAGTGAGAGGAGAGAGATTGGAGGTCAGGGGTTTAGAGACAGAGAGATTGGGTATTAGGAGTTTAAAGAAAGAAAGAAATTGCAGTTTATGTGTTTAGAGAGAGAGATTTGGGGCCAGGGATTTAGAGAGAGGGAGGGATAGTGGTTGAGGGATTTAGAAAGAGAGAGAGAATGGGGCTTAAATATTTAGAGAGAGAGAATGGGGGTTAGGGGTTTAGAGATATAGATATTTGGGTAAGGGTTTTAGAGGGAGAGAGAGAGGTAGGGGTTTTAAAGAGAGTTGTTTAGAAAGAGAGAGATTTTGGGTTAGTTGTTTAGAGAGAGAGAGAGAGAGAGAGAGAGAGAGAGAGATTGAGGCTTACGGGTTTAGAGAGAGAGAGAGATTGGGGGTTATTGATTTAGAGAGAGAGAGAGATTATAGGTTAGGGGTATAGATATAGATTGGAGGTTAGGTGTTTAGAAAGAGAGAGAGAGAGTGAGAGATATTGAGGTTAGGGGTTTAGAGAGAGAGATCTTGGGTGTTAATGTTTATAGAGAGAGATCTTAGGTGTTCAGGTTTATAGAGAGAGAATAGGGGTTATGAATTTAGAGAGAGAGAGGGAGAGATTGTGGTTTATGGTTTTAGAGAGAAAGGGAGAAATATATATTGTCGGTTTGGTGTTGAGAGGGAGAAAGAGAGCGATTGGGGGTTAGGGGTTTATAGAAAGAGATTGGGGATTAGGGGTTTAGGGAGAGAGATTGAGATTAGGCGTCCAGAGAGAGAGAGATTGGGGTTAGGGGTTTGGATAGACAAATTGATAGATAGTGAGTGAGAGAGAGAGAGATTGGGTGTTAGTGGTTTAGAGAGAGAGATATATTAGGGGCTTGGGGTTTAGAGAGGGAGAAAGAAATTTCAGGGGTCATGGGTTTAGAGAGAGAGAAAATGGGGGTTAGGGATTTAGAGAGAGATATAGAGAAAGAGAGAAAGAGAGACATTGGGGGTTAGGGATTTAGAGAGACAGAGAGAGATATTTAGGTTTAGGAATTTAGTGAGAGGCATATAGAGAGAGAGAGATTGGGGTTTAGAGGTTTAGAGAAAGAGATATTGGGGGTTAGGGTTTTAGAGAGACATAAATATTGGGGTTAGTGGTTTAGAGAGATAGTGAGAGATTGTGATATAGGGGTTTAGACAGAGAGAGAAATAGATTAGGAGATAAGGGTTAGGTGTTTAGAGAGAGAGAGAGATATTCGAGGTTAGGGGTTTAGAGAGAGAGAGAGATTGGGGGTTATGGATTTAGACAGAGTGAGAGGGAGAGAGAGATATATATTGTTGGTTAGGTGTTTAGAAAGAGATTGGGGGATAAGTGTTTAGAGAGAGAGGGATATTGGGGGTTAGGGGTTTATAGAGAGAGAGATCTTGGGGGTTGGGGTTTATAGAGATAGAGATTGGGGGTTATGCATTTAGCAAGAGAGAGAGGGAGAGATTGAGGATTATGGGTTTAGAGAGAAAGGAAGAGAAAGATATTGGGGGTTAGGTGTTTAGAGAGAGAGAGGGCAGGACTGGGGGTTAGGGATTTAGAGAGAGATTGGGGATTAGGGGTTTAGAGAGAGAGATTTGGGTTAGGGGTTTAGATAGATAGATAAATAGATAGATAGTGAGTGAGAGAGAGAGATTGGGTGTTAAGGATTTACAGAGAGAGAAAGGGATTAGGTTTTAGTGGTTTAGAGAGAGAGATTGAGATTAGGGGTTCAGAGAGTGAGAGAGAGAGATTGTGGTTAGGGGTTTAGATAGATAGATAGATAGTGAGAGAGAGAGAGAGATTGGGTGTTAGGGGCTTAGAAAAAGAGAGAGATTGGGGTCTTGGTGTTTAGAGAGAGAGAAAGAAATATCATGGGTCAGGGGTTTAGAGAGAGAGTGAGATTAGCTGTTAGTGGTTTAGAGAGAGAGAAAATGGGGGTTAGGGATTTAGAGAGAGAGAGAGAGAAAGAGAGATATTGGGGGTTATGGATTTAGAGAGACATAGAGAGATTGGGGGTTAGGAATTTTGTGTGTGTGTGTCAGAGAGAGAGAGAGATTGGGGTTTGGGGGCTTAGAGAGGGAGAGAGATTGGGGGTTAGGGTTTGAGAGAGAGAGAGAGAGATTGGGATTTAGGAGTTTATATAAAGAGAATAGAGGTTAGTGGTTGAGAGAGAGATAGAGTTTGGAGGTTAGGGGTTTAGAATAGAGTGAGATATTGTGGTTTATGGGTTTAGTGTGAGAGAGAAATAGATTGGGGGTTAAGGGTTAGGTGTTTAGAGAGAGAGAGATATTGTGGGATATGTCTTAAGAGAAAGATTGGGGTTAGGTGTTTAGAGAGAGAGAGATTTCAAAGCGTAGGGGTTTAGGGATTTAGAGAGAGTGAGAGATTGGGGGTTAGGGATTTAGAGAGAGAGAGAGAGGGAGAAGGAGATTGATGTTTAGGGTTTTAGAGATAAAGGGAGAGACATATATTCAGGGTTAGTGACTTAGTGAGAGAGAAAGGGATTGAGCGTTAGGGATTTAGAGAGAGAGATTGGCGATTAGAGGTTAAGAGAGAAAGAGTTTGGGTTTAGAGAGAGAAAGAGATTGGTATTCGGGATTTAAAGAGAGAGAAAGGGATTGGGGGTTAGGGGTTAGGGGTTAGAGAGAGAGAGATTGCGATTAGTGTTTTAAGGAGAGAAAGAGAGATTGGGGTTAGTGGTTTAGATAAATAGATAGATAGTGAGAGAGATAGATATTGGGTGTTAGAGATAGAGAGAGAGATAGAGATTCATGGATTGAGGTTTAGAGAGAGAGAAGGAAATATCGGGGGTCATGGGTTCAGAGAGAGAGTTAGATTGGTTGTTAGGGATTTAGAGAGATAGAGAGAATGGGTGTTGGGAGTTGAGAGGAAGAGAGGGAGAGAGAATGAGAGAAAGAGAGATATTAGGGGTTAGGGAATCATGGAGAGACAAAGATCAAGGGTTAGGGGTTTAGAGAGAGGGAGAGAGATGGAGAGAGAGAGATAGAGAGAGAATGGGGTTTAGAGGTTTAGAGAGAGATTGGCAGTTAGGATTTTAGAGACTAAGAGAGAGAGAGAGAGATCGGGGGTTATCGGTTTAGAGAGAGGGTGAGGGAGATATTGGAGTTTAGGGGTTTAGAGAGAGAAATAGAGATTAAATGAGGGTTAGGGGTTGAAAGAGAGAGAGAGCGAGAGAGATATTGGGGGTTAGGGGATTAGAGAGAGAGTGAGAGAGATTGTGGTTTAGGGGTGTAGAGAGAGAAAAATAGATTAGGGGTTAAGGTTTAGGTGCTTAGAGAGAGAGAGAGAGAGAGAGAGAGAGAGAGATTGGAGGTTATGTGTTTAGAGAGAGATATTGGAGTTTAGAGAGAGAGATATTGGAGGTTAAGGGTTTTGAGAGAGAGACATTGGAGATTAGGTGTTTAGAGAGAGAGAGAGAGAGAGAGATTGGATTTTAGGGTTTTAGAGAGAGAAAGAGAGATTTGGTGTTATGGATTTAGAGAGACAAAGAGAGATTGTGGTCTAGGGGTTTAGAGAGAGAGAGAGCATGGAGGCTAAAGGTTTACAGAGCGAGAGAGATTGGGGGTTATTACTTTAGATAAAGTGAGAGGGAGATTGAGGGTAAGGGGTTTAGAGAGAGAGAGAGAGAGATTAGGGGTTTAGAGAGATAGAGAGAATGGGGCTAAGGGTTTTAGAGAGAGAGAGAGAGAGAGAAATACGAAAAGATAGAGATTGGTGGTTAGGGATTGAGAGAGAGAGAGAGATTGGGTGTTAGGGTTTAGAGAGAGAGAAAGGGATTGGAGGTTAGGGGTTTACAAAGAGGTTCAGATTAGGGGTTTAAAGAGAGAGAGGGAGATTGGGGTTAGGGTTTTAGAGAGAGAGAGAGATTGGGTGTTAGGGGTTTAAAGATAGAGATTGGGGGCTTGGGGTTTAGTTAGCTAGAGATTGGGGTTTGTAACTTGTTATGGATTTACAGAGAGAGAGTGATACAAAGAGGATTATTGGGGGCTAGGGGCATAGAGAGAAATAAAGAGAGATTGGAGGTTAGGGGTTTTGAGAGAGAGAGAGAGAGAGAATGAGGGTTAGGTTTTGAGAGGGAAAGAGAGATTGGGAGTTTGGGGTTTAAGGAGACAGAGTAATTGGTGGTTAGGGATTTAGAGTGAGAGATTCATATTTAGGGGCTTTGAGACAGATATAGATAGAGTTGGGGTTAAGGGTTTAGCGAGAGAGAGAGAGAGAGAGTTGGGGTTATGGGTTTAGAGATAGTGAGAGAAGAGAGATTGGAGGTCAAGGGTTTAGAGAGAGAGAAAGATTGGGGATTAGGGGTTTAAAGAAACAAATAAATTGGATTGTAGGGGTTTAGAGAGAGAGATTTGGGGCCATGGATTTAGAGAGAGGGAGGGATAGTGGTTGAGGGGCTTAGAGAGAGAGAGAGAGAATGTGGCTTAAATATTTAGAGAGAGAGGATGGGGGTTAGGGGTTTAGAGAGATAGATATTAGGGAAAGGGTTTTAGAGGGAGAGTGAGAGGTAGGGGTTTAAAGAGAGTGATTTAGAAATAGATATATTTGGGTTTAGGTGTTGAGAGAGAGAGAGAGAGAGGTTGAGGGTTAGGGGTTTAGAGAGAGAGATTGGGGGTTATGGATTTAGAGAGAGAGAGAGAGAGATTATGGGTTAGGGGTATATAGAGATATTGGGGGTTAGGTGTTTAGAGAGAGAGAGAGAGAGGTTTGGGTTAGTGGTTTAGAGAGAGAGATCTTGGGGGTTGGGGTTTATAGAGAGATAATGGGGGTTATGAGTTTAGAGAGAGAGAGGGAGAGAGAGGGGTTTATGGGTTTAGAGAGAAAGGGAGAAAAATATATTGGGGGTTAGGTGTTTAGAGAGAGAGAGAGGGAGATTGAGGGTTAGGGGTTTAGAGAGAGGGATTGGGGATTAGGAGTTTATAGAGAGAGATTGAGATTAGGGGTTCAGAGAGAGAGAGATTGGGGTTATGGGTTTGGATAGATATATTGATAGATAGTGAGAGAGAGAGAGATTAGGGGTTAGTGTTTTAGAGAGAGAGAGATATTAGGGGTTTGGGGTTTAGAGAGGGAGAAATAAATATTAGGGGTCATGGGTTTAGAGAGAGAGAAAATGGTGGTTAGGGATTTAGAGAGAGAGAGAGAAAGAGAGACATTGGGGGTTAGGGATTTAGAGAGACAAAGAGAGATATTGGGGGTTTGGAATTTCGTGAGAGGTAGAGAGAGAGGGGTTTATGGATTTAGAGAGAGAGAGAGAGAGATTAAGGGTTAGGGTTTTAGAGAGATATAGAGATTGGGGGTTAGTGGTTTACAGAGAGAGAGACAGGGGTTTAGAGAGATTTTTTGGGGATTAGGGGTTTAGAGCGAGAGAGAGAGATAGGAGGTTATAGGTTTAGGTTGAGAGAGAGAGAGGTTGGTTTAAGGTTTAAGAGTTTAGAGAGAGTGATTGATGAGGGGTTCCGGGTTTAGAGGGAGAAATAGATTGGGGGTTAGGGGTTTAGAGAGAGATATGGGGGTATACGTTTAGAGAGAGAGAGAGAGAGAGAGACATAGAGAGAATGGGGTTAGTGGTTTAAACAGGGAGAGAGAGAGAGGGAGAGAGAGAGAGAGAAATGTTTAGGTTTTATTATTACATGTGTTAAATTATTTTAGACAGAGAGAGAGAGATTAAGGGTTTAGAGAGAGAGAAAGAGCTTGGGGATTAGGTGTTTAAAGAGAGTGAGAGAGATTGGAATTTAGGGGTTAGAGAGAGAGAGAGAGATTTTGGGTTAGGGATTTAGAGAGAGACAAAGAGATTGGGGTTTAGGGAGAGAGAGAATGGAGGTTAAAGTTTTAGATAAAGAAATTGGGGGTTAGGGGTTTAGAGAGAGAGAATGAGATTGGGGTAAGGGGTTTAGAGAGAGAGAGAGAGAGAGATTGGGGTAAGGGGTTTAGAGAGAGAGAGAGAGAGAGATTGGGGTAAGGGGTTTACAGAGAGAGAGAGTGATATAGAAAGAGAGAGAGATTTGGGGTTAGTTGTTTAGAGAGAGAGAGAGATTTATGGTTAGGGTTTTAGAGAGAGAGAGATTGGGGGTTATGGATTTAGAGAGAGAGAGATTGTGGGTTAGGGGTTAAGAGAGAGATTGTGGGTTAGGAATTTAGGGGGGGGAGATATTTCGTGGCTTAGGGGTTTAGAAAGATATTTTTTGGGTTAGGGTTTATGGAGAGAGAGATTGGGGGTGGGGGATTTAGAGAGAGAGGGAGAGATTGGAGGTTATCGGTTTAGAGATTGGAGTTTAGAGAGAGAGAGATTGGAGGTTAAGGGTTTTGAGAGAGAGAGAGAGAGAGAGAGAGATTGAATTTTAGGGGTTTAGAGAGAGAAAGAGAGATTTGGGGTTAGGGATTTAGAGAGAGATTGTGGTTTAAGGGTTTAGAGAAAGAGATGATGGAGGTTAAATATTTTGAGAGAGAGAGATTGGGGTTAGTAGTTTAGAGAAAGAGAAAGGGAGATTGAGGGTAAGGGGTTTAGAGAGAGAGAGAGAGATTGGGGATTAGGGGTTTAAATAGAGAGAGAGAGAGAGAGAGAGAGAGAGATTGGAATTTAGGGGCTTAGAGAGAGAGATTTGGGGTTAAGGATTTAGAGAGAGAGAGAGTGGGGTTTAGGGGTTTAGAGAGAGTGTGTGTGAGATTGGGGTAATTGGTTTAGAGAGAGAGAATTAGGGGTTTAGAGAGAGTGATATAGATAGGGAGATATTTTGGGTTAGGTGTTTAGAGAGAGAGATAGATTTATGGTTAGGGGTTTAGAGAGAAAGAGTTTGGGGTTAGAGCTTTGGATGGATAGATAGATAGTGAGTGAGAGAGAGAGAAAGAGAGATTGGTATTTGGGATTGGGGTTTAAGGGTTTAGAGAGAGAGATTGTGATTAGTGTTTTAGAGAGAGAAAGAGAGATTCATGGCTTGGGGTTTAGAGAGAGATTTAGATTGGTTGTTAGGGGTTTAGAGAGATAGATAGAATGGGAGTTAGGGGTTGAGAAAGAGAGAAAGAAATATATTGAGGGTTAGGGATTCAGAGAGAAAGGGAGAGATATATATTGGGGGTTAGGGGTGTAGAAAGAGAGAGAGAGAGAGATCGAGGGTTAGGGGTTTTGACATAGGGGACTGATATGGAGAGAGAGATTGGGGGTTAGGGGTTTAGAGAGAGAGATTGGGGGTTAGGGTTTTAGAGAGAGAGATTGGGGGTTAGGGTTTTAGAGAGAGAGAGAGAGAGATTGGAGGTTAGCAATTCTAAGAGATATTGGAATTTAGGGTTTGAGAGATTAAGAGAGACTGGGAGTTAGGGGTTTGGAGAGAGAAAGAGAGACTGGGAGTTAGGGGTTTAGAGAGAGAGAGAGAGAGATTTGGGGTTACGGGTTTAGAGAGAGAGTGAGTGAGAGACTATGGTTTAGGGGTTTAGAGAGAGATTTTTTGGGTTAGATAGAGAGAGAGAGAGAAATAAATAGATTGTGCGTTAATTGTTTGGGGACTAGAGAGAGAAGGAGAGATATAGGAAGTTATGGGTTTAGAGAGAGAGAGATTGGAGATTAAGGGTTTAGAGAGAGATATTGGGGATTCGGGTTTTAAGAGAGAGAGAGAGATTGGAGTTTAGTTCTTTAGAGAGAGAAAGACATATTTGGAGTTAGGGATTGAGAGAGAGAGATATTGTGGTTTAGGGGTTTAGAGAGAGAGAGAATGGAGTTTAAAGGTTTAGAGAGAGATATTGGAGGTTAGGAGTATAATTAAAGAGAGAGAGAGGAATGTTGAGGGTAAAGGGTTTAGAGAGAGAGAGAGAGATTGGGTGTTATGGTTTTAGAGAGAGATAAAGGCATTGGGCATTAGGGGTTGAGAGAGAGAGAGAGAGAGAGATTGGGGTTAGGGATTTAGATAGATATATAGATAGTGAGAGAGAGATTGGGTGTTAGGGGTTTAGAGACAGAGATTGGGGCTTGGGGTTTAGAAAGAGATAAAGAAATATCGGGGGTTAGGGGTTCAAAGAGAGAGAGAGATTGGGGTTAGGGGTTTAGATAGATATATAGATAATGAGAGGGAGAGATTGGGTGTTAGGGGTTTAGAGAGAGATATTGGGGCTTGTGGTTTAGACAGAGATAAAGAAATATAGGGGGTTAGGGGTTCAAAGAGAGAGTGATATTCGTTGTTAGGGTCTTAGAGAGATATAGAGAATGGGGGTTAGGGTTTTAGAGAGAGAGAGAGAGATATTGGGGGTTAGGAATTGAGAGAGAGAGAGAGAGGGACCGGGGGTCAGGGGTTTGGACAGAGGGATAGAGATGGAGTGATAGATTGGGGTTTAGCGATTTATAGAGAGAGAGAGAGAGAGAGAGAGATTATGGGTTAGGTATTTAGATGGAGAGAGAGAGAGATTGGAGGTTAGCGATCCAGAGAGATATTGGAGTTTAGGGTTTTAGAGAGAGAAATAGATATTGGGAGTTAGGGGTTTAGAGATAGAGAGAGAGAGAGAGTTTTAGGGTTAAGGGTTTAGAGAGAGAGTGAGTGAGAGACTGTGATTTAGGGGTTTACAGAGAGAGATTTCAGGGGTTAGAGAGAGAGAGAGAAATAGATTGGGGATTAACAGTTTGGGGATTAGAGAGTGAGGGAGAGATATGGGAGGTTATTGGTTTAGAGAGAGAGATTGTAGATTAAGGTTTTAGAGAGAGAGAGAGATTGTAGGGTTTTAAGAGAGAGAGATTGGAGTTTAGTGATTTAAAGAGAGAATGGAATATTTGGGGTTGGGGATTTAGAGAGAGAGAGAGAGAATGGAGGTTAAAGGTTTAGAGAGAGAGATTGGAGGTTAGGATTTTAGCGAAAGAGAGAGAGAGAGGGATATTGAGGGTAAAGGGTTTAGAGAGAGAAGGAGAGAAAGAGATTGGGGGTTAGTGGTTTAGAGAGATAGAAAGAGAGAGATTTGGGGTTAGCTATTTGGAGAAAGATTTAGGGTTAAGGGTTTAGAGAGAGAAAGAGATATTGGGGGTTATGGTTTTAGAGAGAGAGAGAGAGATTGTGGGTTAGGGGTTTAAAGAGAGAGTTTGGGGGTTATGGGTTTAGAGAGATAGAGAGAGAGATTGGAGGTTAGAGGTTTAGGTTGAGAGAGAGAGAGAGGTTGGTTTAGGGTTAAGGGGTTTAGAAAGAGAGTAATGAGGTGTTAGGGGCTTAGAGAGAGAGAGTGATTAGGGATCAGGGGTTTATAGAGAGAAATAGATTGTTGTTAGGGGTTTAGAGAGAGATATGGGGTAGGAGTTTAGAGAGAGAGATAGAGAGAGAATGGGGGTTAGTCGTTTAAACAGAGAGAGAGAGAGAGCAATGTTTAGGTGTTATTATTACATGGGTTAAATTAGTTTATAGAGAGAGTGAGGTTAGAGATGAGAGAGAGATGAGAGAGAGAGAGAGAGAGAGGGTTTAGAGAGAGAGAGAGAGATTGAGGATTAGGTGTTTAACGAGAGCGAGAGATATTGGAATTTAGGGGTTTAGAGAGAGAGATATATTTGGGGTTAGGGATTTAGAGAAAGACAAAGAGATTGATGTTTAGGGGTTTATGGAGAGAGAGAATAGAGGTTAAAGGTTTAGAGAGAGAAATTGAGGGTTAAGGGCTTATTGAGAGAGAGTGAGATTGGGGTAAGGGGTTTAGAGAGAGAGAGGGAGAGAGAGAGTTAGGGGTTTAGAGAGAGTTATATAGAAAGATAGAGATTTGGGGTTATGTGTTTAGAGAGAGAGAGAGAGAGAGAGAGAGAGAGAGAGATTTATGGTTAGGGTTTTAGGGAGAGAGAGATTGGGGGTTATGGATTTAGAGAGAGAGAGAGAGAGAGCTTGTGGGTTAGGATTTGAGAGAGATATTGTGGGTTAGGCATTTAGGGTGAGAGAGAGAGAGTGCGAGAGAGAGACTTAGATGGAGAGAGAGAATGGAGGTTAGCGATCCAGAGAGATATTGTAGTTTAGGGTTTTAGAGAGAGAAAGAGATATTGGGAGTTACGGGTTTAGAGAGAGAGAGAGAGAGAGAGTTTTAGGGTTAACTGTTTAGAGAGAGAGTGAGTGAGAGACTGTGATTTAGGGGTTTACAGAGAGAGATTTATGGGGTTAGAGAGAGAGAGAGAAATAGATTGGGGATTAATAGTTTGGGGATTAGAGAGTGAGGGAGAGATATGGGAGGTTATTGGTTTAGAGAGAGTGATTGGAGATTAAGGTTTTAGAGAGAGAGAGATTGTGGATTAAGGGTTTTAAGAGAGAGAGATTGGAGTTTAGTGATTTAAAGAGAGAATGGAATATTTGGGGTTAGGGATTTAGAGAGGAGACTGTGGTTTAGGGATTTAGAGAGAGAAAGAGAATGGAGGTTAAAGGTTTAGAGAGAGAGATTGGAGGTTAGGATTTTAGTGAAAGAGAGAGAGGGAGGGATATTGAGGGTAAAGGGTTTAGAGAGAGAAGGAGAGAAAGAGATTGGGGGTTAGTGGTTTAGAGAGGAAGAGAGATAGAAAGAGAGAGATTTGGGGTTAGCTATTTAGAGAAAGATTTAGGGTTAAGGGTTTAGAGAGAGAAAGAGAGATTGGGGGTTATGGTTTTAGAGAGAGAGAGAGAGATTGTGGGTTAGGGGTTTAGAGAGAGAGTTTGGAGGTTAGGAGTTTAGAGAGATAGAGAGAGATTGGAGGTTAGAGGTTTAGGTTGAGATAGAGAGAGAGGTTGGTTTAGGGTTAAGGGGTTTAGAGAGAGAGAGAGAGTAATGAGGGGTTCGGGGTTTAGAGAGAGAGTGTGTGATTAGGGATTAGGGGTTTAGAGAGAGAAATAGATTTTTGTTAGGGGTTTAGAGAGAGATACGGGGTAGGAGTTTAGAGAGAGAGATAGAGAGAGAATGGGGGTTAGTTGTTTAAACAGAGAGAGAGAGAGAGAGAGCAATGTTTAGGTGTTATTATTACATGGGTTAAATTAGTTTATAGAGAGAGTGAGGTTAGAGATGAGAGAGAGATGAGAGAGGGTTTAAAGAGAGAGAGAGATTGAGGATTAGGTGTTTAAAGAGAGCGAGAGATATTGGAATTTAGGGGTTTACAGAGAGAGAGATATTTGGGGTTAGGGATTTAGAGAAAGACAAAGAGATTAAGGTTTAGGGGTTTATGGAGAGAGAGAATGGAGGTTAAAGGTTTAGAGAGAGAAATTGAGGGTTAAGGGTTTAGTGAGAGAGAATGAGATTGGGGTAAGGGGTTTAGAGAGAGAGAGAGAGAGTTAGGGGTTTAGAGAGAGTTATATAGAAAGAGAGAGATTTGGAGTTATGTGTTTAGAGAGAGAGAGAGAGAGATTTATGGCTAGGGTTTTAGAGATAGAGAGAATGAGGGTTAGAGTTTTAGAGAGAGAGAGAGAGAGAGAGAGAGAGATTGTGGGTTACGGGTTTAGAGAGAGAGTTTGGGGGTTAGGGGTTTAGAGAGATAGAGAGAGATTAGAGGTTAGAGGTTTAGGTTGAGAGAGAGAGAGAGGTTGGTTTAGGGTTAAGGGGTTTAGAGAGAGAGAGAGTAATTAGGGGTTAGGGGCTTAGAGAGAGAGAGAGTGATTAGGGATTAGGGGTTTAGAGAGAGAAATAGATTGTTGTTAGGGGTTTAGAGAGAGACATGGGCGTAGGGGATTAGAGAGAGAGAGAGAGAGCAATGTTTAGGTGTTATTATTACATGGTTTAAATTAGTTTATAGAGAGAGTGAGGTTAGATATGAGAGAGAGAGAGAGGGTTTAGAGAGAGAGAGGGATTGAGGATTAGGTGTCTAAAGAGAGCAAGAGATATTGGAATTTAGAGGTTTAGAGAGAGAGAGATCTTTGGGGTTAGGGATTTAGAGAGAGACAAAAAATTGAGATTTAGGGTTTTATGGAGAGAGAGAATGGAGGTTAAAGTTTTAGAGAGAGAAATTGAGGGTTAGGAGTTTAGAGAGAAAGAGAGAGAGAGAGAGAGAGAGAGAGAGAGTTAGGGGTTTAGAGAGAGTTATATAGAAAGAGAGAGATTTGGGGTTATGTGTTTAGAGAGAGAGAAAGAGAGAGATTTATGGTTAGGGTTTTAGAGAGAGAGAGATTGGGGGTTATGGATTTAGAGAGAGAGAGAGAGAGCTCGTGGGTTAGGATTTAAGAGAGATATTGTGGGTTAGGCATTTAGGGGGAGAGAGAGTGAGTGAGAGAGAGAGAGGGATTTTTGGGATTATGGGTTTAGAGAGAGATTTTTTGGGTTAGGGTTTATAGAGAGAGAGAGATCGGGGGTTAGGGATTTAGAGAGAGAGAGATTGGGGGTTAGGGATTTAGAGAGAGAGAGAGATTGTGTGAGAGGAAAATTGGAATTTAGGGGTTTAGAGAGAAAGGGAGAGACACATATTGAGGGTTAGGGGCTTAGAGAGAGGGAAAGGGATTGAGGGTTAGGGGTTTAGAGAGAGACAAAGATTGGAGATTATGGGTTTAGAGAGAGAGAAATTTTGGTTAGGGTTTGGAAAGAGAGAGAGAGAGAGATTGGGTATTAAGGGTTTAGAGAGAGGGAAATGGTTTGGGGGTTAGGGATTTAGAGAGTGAGAGATTGAGATTAGGGTTTTAGAGAGAGAAAGATAGATTGGGGTTAGGGTTTCAAATAGATATATCGATAGATAGTAAGAAAGAGAGAGACTAGGTGTTAGGGGTTTAGAGAGAGAGAATTAATTATCGGGGGTCAAGGGTTTAGATAAAGAGAGAGATTGGTTGTTAGGATTTAGAGAGATAGATAAAATGGGGGTTAGGCATTTAGAGAGAGAGAGAAAGAGAGATATTGGGGGTTAGGGATTTAGAGAGAGAGAGATATTGGGGGTTAGGGGTTTAGAGAGAGGGAGAGAGATGGAGAGAAAGAGAGAGATATTAGGGTTTAGGGGTTTAGAGAGAGATATGTTCAGGGTTATGGGTTTAGTGAGAGATAGAGAGATTGTGAGTTAGCGGTTTAGAGAGAGGGTGAGGGAGATATTGGAGGTTAGGCATTTAGAGAGAGAAAGAGAGATTGTGGGTTAGGGGTTTAGAGAGAGAGAGAGAGGATGAGGGTTAGGGGTTGAAAGAGAGAGAGATTGGGTGTTAGTGGTTTAGAGAGAGAGTGGGAGATTGTGTTTCAGGGGTTTAGAGAGAGAGAGAGAGAGAAATAGATTAGGGGTGAAGGGTTAAGAGTGTAGAGAGAGAGAGGGAGACATTGGAGGCTATGGGTTTAGAGAGAGAGAGAAAGATTAGAGTTTAGAGAGAGGGGGATTGGAGGTTAAGGGTTTCGAGACAAAGAGATTGGGGATTTGGAGTTTAAAGAGAGAGCGATTGAAGTTTAGGGGTTTAGAGAGAGAAAGAGAGATTTGGAGTTAGGGATTTAGAGAGAGAGATGGTGGTTTAGGGGTTAGGGATTTAGAGAGAGATATGGTGGTTTAGGGGTTAGGGATTTAGAGAGAGATATGGTGGTTTAGGGGTTTAGGTTGAGAGAGAGAGAGAGAGAAATTGGGGTTAGTAGTTTAGAGAGAGAGAGAGAGAGAGATTGGGTTTTAGGGTTTAGAGAGAGAGAGAGAAAGAGAGATATTGAAGGTTACATGTTTAGGTTGAGAGAGAGAGATGGAGAGATATATTGGCATTTAGGGGTTTAGAGAGAGAGGGGGGGGGATTTGGGGTGTTCGTTTGAGAGATAGAGAGATTGGGGGTTAGGGGTTTAGAGAGAGAGATTTCACAGGTAAGGGTTTAGAGAGATATATATATATTCTATGGGTTAGGGATTTAGAGATATATATATATATATATATTGGGGGTTAGAGATTTAGAGAGAGAGATATTGGGGTTTAGGGGTTTAGAGAGAAGGAGAGAGATATATATTGGGGGTTAGGCGTTTAGAGAGAGAAAAATATTAGGCATTAGGGGTTTAGATAGAGAGAGAGAGGTTGGGGATTATAGGTTTAGAAAGAGAGATTGGGATTAGGGGTTTAGATAGATAGATAGATATTGAAAGAGAGAGATTGGGTGTTATGGGTTAGGGATTTAGAGAGAGAGAGATAGAGATTAGGTGTTTATAGAGATAGAGAGAGAGATAGGGGTTAGGGGTATAGATGGGTAGATAGAGAGAGGGGGAGATTGGGTGTTAGGGGTGTAGAGAGAGAGATTCAGGGTTTGGGGTTTAGAGAGAGAAAGAAATATCAGGGGTTAAGGGTTCAGAGAGAGTGTGAGATTGGTTGTTAGGGATTTAGAGAGATAGAGAGAATGGGGGTTAGGGGTTTAGAGAGAGAAAGAGAGAGATTGGGGATTAGGGATTTAGAGAGAGAGAGAGAGAGAGAGAGAGATAAGGGGTTAGGGGTTTTGAGAGAGGGATAGAGATGGAGAGAGAGATAGATTTGGGTTTAGGTGTTCAGTTTTAGAGAGAGAAATATTGGGGGTTAGGGGTTTAGAGAGAGGGAGAGATTGGTGGTTAGCGATTTAAAGAGATATTTGAGGTCAGGGGTTTAGAGAGAGAAAGAGAGATTGGGAGTTAGGGGTTTAGAGAGAGAGAATGGGGGTTAGGGGTTGAGAGAGAGAGATTGAAGCTTAGAGAGAGATAGAGAGATTGGGGATTAGGGGTTTAAAGAGAGAAAGAGATTGGAGTTTAGGGGTTTAGATAAAGAAAGAGAGATTTTTGGTTAGGGATTGAGAGAGAGAGAGATTGTGGCTTAGGGGTTTAGAGAGAGAGAGATTGGAGGTTAAGATTTTAAAGAAAGAGAAAGGGAGATTGAGGGTAAGGGGTTTAGAGAGAGAGAGAGAGAGAGATTGGGGGTTATGGTTTGAGAGAGAGAGAGAGATTATGGGTTAGGGGTTTAGAGAGAGAGATTTTTGGTTAGGGGTTTAGAGAGAGAGAGAGAGAGAGAGGAGGTTAGAGGTCTAGGTTGAGAGAGAGAGAAAGTGATTGGGGTTTAGGGAATTAGAGAGAGAGAAAGTGATTGGGGTTTAGGGAGAGACAGAATGGAGGTTAAAGGTTTAGAGAGAGAGATTGGGGGTTAGGGGTTTAGAGAGAGATAGTAATATTTGGGAACGAGGCTTAGACAGAGAGAAAGAGTTAGGGGTTTAGAGAGAGTGCTATAGAAAGAGAGATTTGGGGTTAGGTGTTTAGAGAGAGAGAGAGAGAGAGAGAGAGAGAGATTTATGGTTAGGGTTTGAGAGAGAGAGATTGGGGTTTATGGATTTAAAGAGAGAGATTGTGGTTTAGGGGTTAAGAGAAAGATTGTGGGTTAAGCATTTAGAGAGAGAGATTGGGGTTTAGGGGTTTAGAGAGAGAAAGAGAAAGAGAGAGATTGAAGGTTAGAGATTAAGGTTGAGAGTGACAGTTAGAGAGATTGGGGTTTAGGTGTTTAGAGAGAGAGAGAGATATTGGGGGTTAGGGCTTTAAAGAGAGTGATATTTTAGGGGTTAGGGTTTAAAGAGAGATAAATACTTTGGGGGTTAGGGTTTGAGAGAGAGAGAGAGAGAGAGAGAGAGAGAGAGATTGGGTTTTGGGGGTTTAGAGAGAAAGGGAGATATATATATTAGGGGTTATGGGTTTAGAGAGAGAGAAAAATATTGAGTGTGAGGGGTTTAGAGAGAGAGATATTGGGGATTAGGGGTATAGAGAGAGAGAGATATTGGGATTAGGGTTTTAGATATATATATATATATATATATATATATAGAGAGAGAGAGAGAGAGAGAGAGAGAGAGATTAGGGGTTTAAAGAGAGAGAGACAGACATAAAGAAAGACTGGGGTTAGGGGTTTAGATAGATATATAGATAGTGAGAGAGAGATTGGGTGTTAGGGGTTTAGAGATAGAGATTGGGGCTTGGGTTTTAGACAAAGATAAAAAATATCGGGGGTTAGGGGTTCAAAGAGAGAGAGATATTGGGGTTAGGGGTTTATATATATATATATATATATAGATATTAAGAGAGAGACATTGGGTGTTAGGGGTTTAGAGAGAGAGATTGGGGCTTGGGTTTTAGACAAAGATAAAGAAATATAAGGGGGTTGGGGGTTCAAAGAGAGAGTGATATTGGTTGTGAGGGTCTTAGAGAGATACAGAGAATGAGGGTTAGGGTTTTAGAGAGAGAGAGAGATTTGGGGTTATGAATTGAGAGAGAGAGAGAGAGAGAGAGAGGGATCAAGGGTTAGGGGTTTGGACAGAGGGCTAGAGATGGAGTGATAGATTGGGGTTAATGGGTTTATAGAGAGATAGAGAGAGATTGGGGGTTAGGGGTTTAGAGGGAGAGAGGGAGATTGGAGGTTAGAGGTCTAGAGAGATATTGGAGTTTAGGGTTTTAGAGAGAGAAAGAGATACTGAGAGTTAGGGGTTTAGAGAGAAAGAGAGAGATATTTAGGGTTAAGGATTTAGAGAGAGAGTGAGTGAGAGACTACGCTTAAGGGGGTTAGAGAGAGAGATTTCTGGGGTTAGAGAGAAAGAGAGAGAGAAATCGATTGGGTATTAACGGTTTGGGGATTAGAGAGAGAGAGAGAGAGATGGGAGGTTATGGGTTTAGAGAGTGAGATTGGAGTTTAGAGAGAGAGAGAGAGTTTGGAGATTAAGGTTTTAGAGAGAGAGAGAGAGAGTTTGGAGATTAAGGTTTTAGAGAGAGAGAGATTATGGATTAGGGGTTTTAAGAGAGAGAGATTGGAGTTTAGTGATTTAGAGAGAGAAAGGAATATTTGGAGTTAGGGATTTAGAGAGAGATTATGGTTTAGGGGTTTAGAGAGAGATTTATGGTTAAGGGTTTATATAGAGAAAGAGAGATTGGGGGTTATGGGTTTAGAGAGAGAACGAGAGAGAGAGAGAGAGAGAGAGAGAGAGAGGGATTGCGGGTTAGGGGTTTAGAGAGAGAGTTTGAGGGTTGGGGGTTTAGAGAGAGAGAGAGATTGGAGGTTAGAGGTTTAGGTTGAGAGAGAGAGAAAGAGGTTGGTTTAGGGTTAAGGGATTTAGAGAGAGAGAGATTAATTAGGGGTTATGGGTTTAGAGAGAGAGAGAGAGAGTGGTTAGGGTTTAGGGGTTTAGAGAGAAATATGGGGGTACGGGTTTAGAGAGAGAGAGAGAGAGAGAGAGAGAGAGCAATGTTTAGGTGTTATTATTACATGGGTTAAATTATTTTAGAGAGAGAGTGAGGTTAGAGATGAGAGAGAGAGAGATTAAGGGTTTAGAGAGAAAAAGAGAGATTGGGGATTAGGTGTTTATAGAGAGCGAGAGATATTGGAATTTAGGGGTTTAAAGAGAGAGAGAGAGAGAGAGAGAGAGAGAGAGAGAGAGAGAGATTTCGGGTTAGGGATTTAGAGAGAGACAAAAAGATTGAGGTTTAGGGGTTTATGGAGAGAGAGAATGGAGATTAAATTTTTAGACAGAGAAATTGGGGCTTAGAGGTTTAGTGAGAGAGAGAGTGAGATTGGGGTAAGGGGTTTAGAGAGAGAGGCAGAGAGAGATTTATGGTTGGGGTTTTAGAGAGAGATTGGGGGTGATGGAATTAGAGAGAGAGAGAGATTGTGGGTTAGGATTTAAGAGAGAGATTGTGGGTTAGGCGTTTAGGAGGAGAGAGAGAGTGAGAGAGAGAGGGGTTTCAGGTCTTAGGGGTTTAGAGGGAGATTTTGGGGGTTAGGTTTTATAAAGAGAGAGAGATTGGGGGTTATGGATTTAGAGAGAGAGAGATGGTGTGAGAGGGAGATTGGAGTTTAGGGGCTTAGAGAGAAAGGAAGAGACACATATTTGGGGCTAGGGGCTTAGAGAAAGAGAAAGGGATTGAGGGTTAGGGTTTTAGAGAGAGAGAGATTGGGGATTATGGGTTTAGAGAGAGAGAAATTGCAGTTAGGGGTTTGGACAGAGAGAGAGAGAGAGAGAGAGACAGAGAGAGATTGGGTATTAAGGGTTTAAAGACAGGGAAATGGTTTGGGGATTAAGGATTTAGAGAGAGAGATTGAGATTAGGGTTTTAGAGAGAGAAAGAGAGATTGGAGTTAGGAGTTCAAATAGATAGATTGATAGATAGTGAGAAAGAGAGATATTGGGTGTTAGGGGTTTAGAGAGAAAGTGATTTAGGTCTTGGGGTTAGATAAAGAGTGAGATTGGTTGTTAGGGGTTTAGAGAGATAGAGAAAATGGGAGTTAGGGGTTTAGAGAGACAAAGACAGAAAGCGAGAAAGAGAGATATTGGGGGTTAGGGATTTAGAGAGAGAGAGAGAGGTCGGGGGTTAGGAGTTTAGAGAGAGGGAGAGAGAGGGAGAGAAAGAGAGAGAGAGAGAGATTTGGGTTTAGGGGTTTAGAGAGAGATATATTCAGGGTTAGGGGTTTAGCGAGAGATATAGAGATTGGGGGTTAGTGGTTTAGAGAGAGGGTGAGGGAGATATTGGAGGTTAGGCATTTAGAGAGAGAAACATAGATTGCGGGTTAGGGGTTTAGAGAGAGAGAGTGAGAGGATGGGGGTTAGGGGTTGAGAGAGAGAGAGATTGGCTGTTATTGGTTTAGAGAGAGAGAGTGGGCGATTGTGTTTCAGGGGTTTAGAGAGAGAGATATATAGATTGGTGGTGAAGAGTTAGGGGTTTAGAGAGAGAGAGAGAGAGAGAGAGAGAGAGATTGGAGGTTATGGGTTTAGAGAGAGAGAGAGAGATTGTAGTTTAGAGAGAGAGGATTGGAGGTTAATGGTTTTGAGATGGAGAGACCGGGGATTAGGGGTTTAAAGTGGGAAAGTGATTTAAGTTTAGGGGTTTAGAGAGAGAAAGAGAGATTTGGGGTTAGGGATTTAGAGAGAGAGATGGGGGTTTAGGGGTTAGGGATTTAGAGAGATATATGGTGGTTTAGGGGTTCAAGGAGAGAGAGAGAGAATTAAGGATAAATATTTAGAGACAGAGAGAGAGATTGGGGGTTAGTAGTTTAGAGAAAGAGAAAGGGAGATTGAGGGTAAGGGGTTTAGAGAGAGAGAGAGAGTTTAGGGGTTGGTTGTTTAGAGAGAGAGAGATATAAAGAGAGAGATTTGGGGTTAGGTATTTAGAGGGAGAGATAGATTTGTATTTAGGGGTTTAGAGAGGGATAGATAAATTGGAGTTTAGTGGTTTTGAGAGAGAGAGAGAGAGAGGGGGGGGATTGAAGGTTACATGTTTAGGTTGAGAGAGAGAGAGGGAGAGAGAGATTGGGGTTTAGGTGTTTAAAGAGAGAGGGGGGGAGATTTGGGTGGATGGTTTTAGAGAGAGAGAGATTGGGGGTCATGGGATTAGAGAGAGAGCAAGATTTCACGGGTAAGGGTTTAGAGAGAGATATATATTCTAGAGGTTAGGGATTTAAAGAGAGATATATATATTTTGGGGGTTAGTGATTTAGAGAGAGAAATATATATATTTTGGGAGTTAGGGATTTATAGAGAGAGATATTGGAGTTTAGGGTTTTAGAGAGAAGGAGAGAGATATATATTGGGGGTTAGGGGTTTAGAAAGAGAGAAAAAGATTGGGCGCTAGGGGTTTTGATAGAGAGAGAGAGGTTGTGGATTACAGGTTTAGAGAGAGAGATTGGGGTTAGGGGTTTAGAGAGAGAAAGAGAAAGAGAGAGATTGAAGGTTAGAGGTTAAGGTTGATAGTGAGAGTTAGAGAGATTGGGGTTTAGGTGTTTAGAGAGAGAGAGAGATTTGGGGTTAGGGGTTTAGAGATAGAGAGATATTGGGGGTTAGGGCTTTAAAGAGAGTGATATTTTAGGGGTTAGGGTGTAAAGAGAGATAAAGACTTTGGGGGTTAGGGATTGAGAGAGAGAGAGAGAGAGAGAGAGATTGGGTTTTTGGGGTTTAGAGAGAAAGGGAGATATATATATTGGGGGTTACGGGTTTAGAGAGAGAGAAAAATATTGAGTGTGAGGGGTTTAGAGAGAGAGATATTGGGGATTAGGGGTATAGAGAGAGAGAGAGATATTGGGATTAGGGGTTTATATATATATATATATATAGAGAGAGAGAGAGAGAGGGATTGGGCGTTAGAGGTTTAGAGAGAGAGATTGAGATTAAGGGTTTAAAGAGAGAGAGAGAGAGAGAGAGAGAGAAAGAAAGACTAGGGCTTGGGTTTTAGACAAAGATAAAGAAATATCGGGGGTTAGGGGTTCAAAGAGAGAGAGAGACTGGGGTTAGGGGTTTATATAGATATATAGATAGTGAGAGAGAGACATTGGGTGTTAGGGGTTTAGAGAGAGAGATTGGGGCTTGGGTTTTAGACAAAGCTAAAGAAATATAGGGGGTTAGGGTTTTAGAGAGAGAGAGAGAGATTTGGGGTTAGGAATTGAGAGAGAGAGGGAGAGAGAGAGAGGGATCAGGGGTTAGGGGTTTGGACAGAGGGTTAGAGATGGAGTGATAGATTGGGGTTAATGGGTTTATTGAGAGATAGAGAGAGATTGGGGATTAGGGATTTAGAGGGAGAGAGGGAGATTGGAGGTTAGAGGTCCAGAGAGATATTGAAGTTTAGGGTTTTAGAGAGAAAGAGATACTGGGAGTTAGGGGTTTAGAGAGAAAGAGAGAGATATTTAGGGTTAAGGGTTTAGAAAGAGAGTGAGTGAGAG
This sequence comes from Larix kaempferi, assembly GCA_027924585.1. Lineage (NCBI taxonomy): Eukaryota > Viridiplantae > Streptophyta > Pinopsida > Pinales > Pinaceae > Larix > Larix kaempferi. The sequence goes on along the minus strand of BSBM01001661.1, from coordinate 5,996,825 downwards.
ACTGCGGTTTAGGGGTTTAGACAGAGAGATTTCTAGGGTTAGATAGAAAGAGAGAGAGAAATAGATTGGGTATTAACAGTTTGGGGATTAGAGAGAGAGAGAGATGGTAGGTTATGGGTTTAGAGAGTGAGATTAGAGTTTAGAGAGAGAGAGAGTTTCAAGATTAAGGTTTTAGAGAGAGAGAGATTGTGGATTAGGGGTTTTAAGAGAGAGAGATTGGAGTTTAGTGATTTAGAGAGAGAAAGTAATATTTGGGGTTAGGGATTTAGAGAAAGATTATGGTTTAGGGATTTAGAGAGAGAGAGAATGGAGGTTAAATGTTTAGAGAGAGAGATTGGAGGTTAGGAGTTTAGTGAAAGAGAGAGAAGGGGATATTGAGGGTAAAGGGTTTAAAGAGAGAAATAGATGAGAGATTGGGTGTTAGTGGTTTAGAGAGGGAGAGAGATAGAAATAGAGAGATTTGGGGTTAGGTGTTTAGAGAGAGATTTATGGTTAAGGGTTTAGAGAGAGAAAGAGAGATTGGGGGTTATGGGTTTAGAGAGAGAGAGAGAGAGAGATTGTAGGTTAGGGGTTTAGAGAGAGAGTTTGAGGGTTGGGGGTTTAGAGAGAGAGAGAGATTGGAGGTTAGAGGTTTAGGTTGAGAGAGAGAGATAGAGGTTGGTTTAGGGTTAAGGGATTTAGAGAGAGAGAGAGAGTAATTAGGGGTTAGGGGTTTAGAGAGAGAGAGAGAGAGTGGTTAGGGTTTAGGGGTTTAGAGAGAGAAATGGGGGTAGGGGTTTAGAGAGAGAGAGAGAGAAAGAGAATCGGGGTTAGTGGTTTAAACAGAGAGAGATAGAGAGAGCAATGTTTAGGTGTTATTATTACATGGGTTAAATTATTTTAGAGAGAGAGTGATGTTAGAGATGAGAGAGAGAGAGATTAAGGGTTTAGAGAGAAAGAGAGAGATTGGGGATTATGTGTTTAAAGAGAGCGAGAGATATTGAAATTTAGGGGTTTAGAGAGAGAGAGAGAGAGAGAGAGAGATTTGGGGTTAGGGATTTAGAGAGAGACAAAAAGATTGAGGTTTAGGGGTTTATGGAGAGAGAGAATGGAGGTTAAAGTTGTAGACAGAGAAATTGGGGCTTAGAGGTTTAGTGAGAGAGAGAGTGAGATTGGGGTAAGGGGTTTAGAGAGAAAGGGAGAGAGAGAGAGAGTTAGGGGTTTAGAGAGAGAGGGAGAAAGAGATTTATGGTTAGGGTTTTAGAGAGAGAGATTGGGGGTGATGGATTTAGAGAGAGAGAGAGATTGTGGGTTAGGCGTTTAGGGGGAGAGAGAGAGTGAGAGAGAGAGGGGTTTCAGGGCTTAGGGGTTTAGAGGAAGATTTTGGGGGTTAGGTTTCATAAAGAGAGAGAGATTGGGGGTTATGGATTTAGAGAGAGAGAGATGGTGTGAGAGGGAGATTGGAATTTAGGGGTTTAGAGAGAAAGGAAGAGACACATATTGGGGGTTAGGGGATTAGAGAAAGAGAAAGGGATTGAGGGTTAGGGTTTTAGAGAGAGAGAGATTGGGGATTATGGGTTTAGAGAGAGAGAAATTACGGTTAGGGGTTTGGAGGGAGAGAGAGAGAGAGAGAGAGATTGGGTATTAAGGGTTTAGAGAGAGGGAAATGGTTTGGGGGTTAGGGATTTAGAGAGAGAGATTGAGATTAGGGTTTTTGAGAGAGAAAGAGAGATTGGGGTTAGGGGTTCAAATAGATAGATTGATAGATAGTGAGAAAGAAAGATATTGGGTGTTAGGGGTTTAGAGAGAAAGTGATTCAGGTCTGGGGGTTTAGAGAGAGAGAATTAATTATCAGGGTCAAGGGTTTAGATAAAGAGTGAGATTGGTTGTTAGGGGTTTAAAGAGATAGAGAAAATGGGGTTAGGGGTTTAGAGAGACAAAGAGAGAAAGAGAGAAAGAGAGATATTGGGGGTTAAGGATTGAGAGAGAGAGAGAGGTCGGGGGTTAGGAGTTTAGAGAGAGGGAGAGAGATGGAGAGAAAGAGAGAGAGAGAGAGAGATTGGGGTTTAGGGGTATAGAGAGAGATATATTCAGAATTAGGGTTTTAGCGAGAGATATAGAGATTGGGGGTTAGCGGTTTAGAGAGAGGGTGAGGGAGATATTGGAGGTTAGGCATTTAGAGAGAGAAACATAGATTGCAGGTTAGGGGTTTAAAGAGAGCGAGTGAGAGGATGGGGGTTAGGGGTTGAGAGAGAGCGAGTGAGAGGATGGGGGTTAGGGGTTGAGAGAGAGAGAGAGATTGGGTGTTATTGGTTTAGAGAGAGAGAGTGGGAGATTGTGTTTCAGGAGTTTAGAGAGAGAGAGATATATAGATTGGTGGTGAAGAGTTAGGGGTTTAGAGAGAGAGAGAGGGAGAGATTGGAGGTTATGGGTTGAGAGAGAGAGAGAGATTGTAGTTTAGAGAGAGAGAGGGATTGGAGGTTAAGGGTTTAAAGAGGGAGAGTGATTTAAGTTTAGGGGTTTAAAGAGAGAAAAAGAGATTTGGGATTAGGGATTTAGAGATAGAGATGGAGGTTTAGGTGTTAGGGATTTAGAGAGATATATGGTGGTTTAGGGGTTTAGGGAGAGATAGAGAGAATGGAGGTTAAATATTTAGAGAGAGAGAGAGAGAGAGAGAGAGAGAGAGATTGGGGGTTAGTAGTTTAGATAAATAGAAAGGGAGATTGAGGGTAAGAGGTTTAGAGAGAGAGAGAGAATTTAGGGGTTGGTTGTTTAGAGAGAGAGAGAATTTAGGGATTGGTTTTTTAGAGAGAGAGAGATATAAAGAGAGAGATTTGGGGTTAGTTATTTAGAGGGAGAGATAGATTTGTATTTAGGGGTTTAGAGAGGGATAGAGAGATTGGATTTTAATGGTTTTGAGAGAGAGAGAGAGAGAGAGGGATTGAAGGTGACATGTTTAGGTTGAGAGAGAGAGAGGGAGAGAGAGATTGGAGTTTAGGGGTTTAGAGAGAGATGGGGGGAGATTTGGGTGGATGGTTTTAGAGAGAGAGAGATTGGGGGTTATGGGATTAGAGAGAGAGCGAGATTTCATGGGTAAGGGTTTAGAAAGAGATATATATTCTAGCGGTTAGGGATTTAGAGAGAGAGATATATATTTTGGGGGTTAGGGATTTAGAGAGAGAAATATATATATTTTGGGAGTTAGGGATTTATAGAGAGAGAGATTGGAGTTTAGGGTTTTAGAGAGAAGGAGAGAGAGATATATTTGGCGTTAGGGGTTTAGAGAGAGAGCGAAAAAGATTGGGCTCTAGGGGTTTTGATAGAGAGAGAGAGGTTGTGGATTACAGGTTTAGAGAGAGAGATTGGGGTTAGGGGTTTAGATAGATAGATAGATAGTGAAAGAGAGAGAGATTGGGTGTTAGGGGTTAGGGATTTAGAGAGAGAGAGAGAGAGAGATTGAGATTAGATGTTTAGAGAGATAGAGAGAGAGAAAGGGCATAGGGGTATAGATAGGTAGATAGATAGATAATTAGAGAACGAGAGATTGGGTGTTAGGGGTTTAGAGAGAGAGATTGGGAGCTTAAGGTTTAGAGAGATAGAAATAAATATCAAGGGTTAGGGGTTTAGAGAGAGTGTGATATTGTTTGTTAGGGTTTTAGAGAGAGTGTGATATTGTTTGTTAGGGTTTTAGAGAGATAGAGAGAATGGGGGTTAAGGATTTAGAGAGAGAAAGAGAAAAGAGAGAGGTTGGGGGATAGGGATTTAGAGAGAGAGAGAGAGATCAGGGTTTAGGGGTTTTGAGAGAGAAAGAGAGATTGAGAGTTAGGGGTTTAGAGAGAGAGAGAGAATGGGGGTTATGGGTTGTGTGTGTGTGTGAGAGAGAGATATATATATATTTGAGGTTAATAGTTTAGAGAGGGAGAGAAAGAGTGAGAGATTAAGATTTAGGGGTTTAGAGAGAGAGAGATATTTGGGGTTAGAGAGAGAGAGAAACAAATTGGGGGTTAAGGTTTTGGGGATTAGAGAGAGAGGGAGATAGATTGTAGGTTATGGGCTTAGAGAGAGAGATTAGGGATTAGGGGTTTAAAGAGAGAGAGAGAGAGAGAGAGAGAGAGAGAGAGAGAGATTGGATTTTAGGGGTTTAGAGAAAGAAAGAGAGATTTTTTGTTTGGAATTGAGAGAGAGAGAGAGAGAGATTGTGGTTTCGGGGTTTAGAGAGAGAGAGAGAGAGAGAGAGAGAGATTGGAGGATAGGTGTTTAAAGAAAGAGAAAGGGAGATTGAGGGTAAGGGGTTTAGAGACATAGAGAGAGAGAGATATTGGGGGTTAGGGGTTTAGAGAGAGAGAGAGAGATATTGGAGGTTATAGGTTTAGATTGAGAGAGAGAGAGGTTGGTGTAGGATTTAGGGTTTAGGGGTTTAGAGAGAGAGATATAGTGTGATTAAGGGTTAGGGGTTTAGGGAGAGAAATAGGTTGTGGGTTAGGGGTTTAAAGAGAGAGATATGGGGGTAGGGGTTTAGAGAGAGAGAGAGAGGGAGAGAGAATGGGGGTTAGTAGTTTAGAGAGAGAGATATGAAATTAAGGGTTTAGAGAGAGAGATATGGGGGTAGGGGTTTAGAGAGAGAGAGAGGGAGAGATAATGGGGGTTAGTAGTTTAAAGAGAGAGAGAGAGAGAGAGGTGTTAGTATTACATGGGTTAAAGTAGTTTAGATAATCCTATTTTTGTATTATATAAATTTTCAAGGTTTTAGGACATACAAATGTTTAAATTTGTATGATTTATTAGTGAACTATGTTCTAAAAGTTAGTGGTTACAAGTTATATGAGTTGGATAAGAGTGGCTAAAGTAGCTAAGGTTTAGAGGAGATTAAAGTTATAATTACCAAGGAAAGAGATCCTAACTCCTAGGTTGCTTGAATAGAGTGTCAACAAAGGGGGGTCCCTCGTTAGACCACTTTAAAAACCTTGTGTATACATGGTCGACCACCCAACTTGGGGCATACTGGGAGGGTTTCTCTGGGAGTTACCTCCCTCCACCTATTACTAGCGCAATGGCGTCCCAGTTTCCAGCTACAACAAAGGCACATGTGTCAAGATTCCGAGTTAGGAAATTGTTTCCAGGCAATTTCCCAAAATGGTCCTTTGAAAACACTATACACAAGACTTTCAATAGAACCCCTATGGCCAACCTACTATTGAAAAGAATATAAAAAAATGTATACAAATTAATATTCATAAAAAAACAAATATTTCTATAATCTTATTCTCATTTAAATATTCAAATTAAATTTTTTTATATATATATATAACCATGAAAAAAACATTGAAAATCAATTTACCAAAAGTAATAAGATATCAATTTATAATCTAACAAAACATTAAACTAAGAATGATTAAGTAAAACTCTAACCTATTTCAACAAACTCATAATTATTAACTTGAACACTAAACTATTTCAACAAACTGTTAATTATTAATTCGAACTATTTTAATATGGAAAAAAATCTAAATTATTAAGAATAACATTGACAAAAAATAGAATAAGTCTCCATGTATGGCATCATAGTACTAATTACAAGAAAATTTCATTTCACATCTCATAAAATTCTATACAAGAAAACAATATGGAAAATTAAGTGTTCATTTTTAAATTAGTAGAAGAAACTCTTGAAAATTTCACACTGCTTAGTAAAATTATGAAAAATGAGTAAAGTTAAAATAAACATAATTTTTTTTTTTTAAATTATTAGAAGAAAAATATGAAAATATCACAATACTTAATAAAAATATGAAAAATGAACAAAGTTAAAATAAATACAAAATTTATTTATTGAATTAAGAAATATAATTAAATTAAATTTATAATTATTAAAAAAAAAACATAAAAAAAAACTAAATACCTTTATAAAATTAAATATTACCATTTCAAAACTAATAACTCTTCCCTAATTTTCTACTTCCTATCTCATCTTTAACCATTCTTTTAGATTATGAAGAGGAAACTACTCTTTACCTTTTTTACCTTACTCCATTAAAAATAAACAATAATTTAAAACTAACAAAAAATTAAAATAAAAAATAACTTATCACTAACCAAATTAAACAAATATTAAATATAAATTCTAAACCTAACTATTTGAAATTTGATTAAAACTAAAAATACAAAAAGCTATGAAAATAAAATAATAAAAATAACAATTTTTACCTTACTCCATTACAAATAAACAATAATTTAAAACTAACAAAAAATAATTAAAATAAAAAACAACTTATCACTAACCAAATTAAACAAATATTAAATCTAAATTCTAAACCTAAACCTAACTATTTGAAATATTTGAAATTTGATTAAAAATAAAAAAATATTAAAAAAAACATAAAAATAAATAAAAATAAAAAGTGATGAGGATAAAATAATAAAAATAACAAGACATTTCTCTATCTTAATTCTAATTTCAACGACACCCTTCTAAACTATGTCTAAAACTAAGCTACAAATCACACATGTTTTTATTTAACATAAGCATTTAGGACCCTTTGTTTAAAACATTTTCTAACCACAATATACCTTTTATGCTTAAAAAAAATATGACATGGTAGACCACTTCACATTAACAGTTAAAAAAAATGTTTGCTAACTCCTTGAGTTTGCATATCATGGCCCTCTCGGTGTATCATCCAAAAATGCCCAGCTACATTAAAATTTGGTCGGGGCGTGATAGTTTGAGATTGGCCGAAATTAATAATTCAAGGCTTGCCAACTAAAAAAATTTGAAGGCACTAACTAAAATAGCAACTTTCCCTTTGTCTGGCTTGTTTATTCTCCATGTGATCACTTATCTGTGATATTATTGTTTCTCGAAAAATATGTATATGATCCACTTCATATATAAGTATATGAATGGGACCTTCTCGCTGCAGTTTACTTTGTGAGTTTGTCATTTGTCTTTCGCTTAAATATTTTTCTGTCAAACCTCGATGTGGAGCCAATTTATAGTATATACATGACTGCTTTGAAGGTTTCTGCTCCCCAAGAGGGGAGACAATATACCATATGACAGCTTTCAATTTTAATTATATTTTAGGAAGCAACAGACGAGCAACAGACCAGTTTTAGACCCTTTATGATGTATAAGACAGAGTAGCCTTGAAAACCTATTGGTCTCACAAGCTTGATCAGTATTGATATGGTACAATGATTACACGATGGAGAAGTTTCTAGTTGGTATGAGTCTTCTTAATAATAAACAGCGAAACAAGTTTCTAGATGGTGAGACTCGGCTCATTTGTTAACTAACTTAAAACTCATTGCAGGAAGGTGCAACCCAAACTCACTTTTTCCATATTCTGCCAGATTTCATGCATCCTGCTTCTCTTCACAGTCTCATCCCTTCCACTCTATATCTGATCGCGTCAATGAAAATTTTGGGCGAGTAATTTAATTTAAATATGGAATATGGAATTCTGGGCGAGTAATTTAATTTAAATATGCAGTCCTGTAATCGACCAGAATTTCTACTACCTGGGTTTGAAATTAACATCTCCACATATGCGTCTTCTATGACTTTGATGGCTCTCCTCTTCAGGTAATCAAATCACATTGTTCCCTTCGAATCATTTATTCCAGGGGATACGTCCCGATGCCATCAATTACTTTGATTTATGGTCTTGACGCAGGGAAATCCGCATTTGTGAATATCAAAAATCTACGCAGTCAAGCCAAGCAAGTGGGAACAGGCGTATCATTAGGGGGAGCAATGTTGATGACGTTATACAAAGGTTTGGTCTCCACATCATCATCGTGGCTTGTCTGTGACATTATTGTTTGGCGAAATATATGTATATCCCTTACCACCTTAATATGTTTTCTAGGAACATTACAAGCAACAATTGTCGGCGTAGCTGTCGTTCGTGAACCTTCCCAGTGGGATTTAGGATGGGACATCAACCTTCTCGATGCAGTCTACTCTGCGAGCTTAAATGTTTTTCTTCGGGCTTGATTTCATGAATTGGAGATTGGGATATGAAAGTAAACAGTATATTAGAGCAGCTAATATAATTGGGCTCTGTCAAACCTGGATGTGGAACCAATTTATACATCACTGCTTTGAAGGTTTCTATGGCATGAATATCCTAGCGGCTCCATAGGATATTAAAGTAGCTGAATTAAAGATTAGAATGAATTCCAGAGGATTAGTATGGATTTAGCATATGTAATTCCATACTTAATTCTTGAAAGGTGCTATCAATCAATTGATAGCACATTAAATCTTGAAAGGTGCTATGCATGCATTCATCATGGAAATGCAAACCCCAACTTGAGAGAAATCAAAACAATTGACACATCAATTCCAAAAGGCAGACAGCATTAGCAAGACTCCGTTCATTTCAATTCAAGCATATGTTTATCCCAAGCAAATTGTCATCCTTCCCCTAAGTCCCCTGCATAAAGAAAAATGTGTTTTTGTACTTTCATCCATGTGTTATTCCAGCTCGACAACGACATGGACACAAATGCTGGAAAATCATTTTGCTTGGTGACGCATGAAGCTACATTTTGGGTTCAATACCACCAAATGGATCATTTGGGTGATGTTTTGCTTGGGTTTTATTTGATTTATTCAAATAACAGGAAACGGATCATTTGAGAACTTCATAGCTTTTTTGTTGAAAAGGATATGAAGCAGATTGTGACTATCACCAAGGACCTAAAAGTATTGTACCTATTTCACTCTCTTTAACAGGGAAACATTCAAATTAGATGCTTGTTTCTCATTCAATACAAATGGGCATCCACAAAAGTTCTGTAGTCGTAACATTGCAACTATAATGTTATGACTGTAGAACATTGTTTCAATTGTAGTCATAACTATAAGAACATCATAAACACAATAACGGTGATCATAAGGTATAGCATCTAGGTTTATCCATGAAATTAATTCAGTATTTCTAAAACATCAAAGATGTGAAAACAATTATTTAAGCAAAAGAGCCCACCTAAGTTTATTCAGATATGCAAGGCTGGTCTGTTGCTTCCTACTGGATCCATAACTTTCATTCACATGAAGATTAATTCTACTCACATATGAGTTTCAACCCAATCTTCATGTCAATGGATTAATGGATTTTTAATTCAGTATGGTACAATGATTACACCACGTCCTTAGAAAAGTAAGGTTGTAAGTTTCTAGTTCAATTTTTTTCTTAAATAAAAACAACTAAACAAACCATAAAAAAATGATAAGATATGCATGATATGGCATGGTTCCAGACTAACCCTAAGAAAATGGTTGGGTCTAACCTTATGCTCTATTTCTAAATCTAACCAAGACAGTATTCACCACTACTACACTCCCTAAATTTTCATGAAGATCGAGCATAATCAACTTTTAAATGAAAACAAGTGAACAATGTAATATCATATAATATGAATTGAATCTAATAAAATCTAAACATTTTGGAGTTCAGAATTGACAAAAACAAAAAAGTGTTAATTTCATTAAAAGAAAATTCAGATTCAAAAATAATAATAAAACAGAAACAAAGTATTTTCCCATAAACTTAATAAAAATTTAACAACTAAAATGAAAAAATGACAATAATATCCTCTAAAATAACAGTGATTCTAACTATATATATCCTTATTTCACAAAATTTACACAAAATCCAATACTATAAAAAAATGTGGAAATAATATTTACCAAATGCTTGGACTATTCCATTGATTCCTGTGGCTTGTATTCTATTTTTCCTCTAGCTTTCTTTAACCTTTTATTTTGCATATTCGTCATGCCAGTTTCCTTGCAAAAAACAACAATTTTTTTAGGGTGAATTGCTATAAAGTGGAGTGTAAAAAAAATTCAAAATTCATCATCTACTTCAATCTTTGATTTTCACCATTATTATTTTTTATTTAACAATATATTAAATCTATTTTTTTAATAAACCTTGGAGGAAAGCCTTCTTCAAAGTTCTATGAAATATTTGCAAGCCAATTGGGAAAAACAACAGTATAATTATATAGAGAAGTCCACAAAATGCGATTGGGAAAATTGAGGACGTTTTGAGCTGGGAAGGCAAACTGTATGATTCTCAAAACTATAATAGGAATCTCTTCATTACGAGAGGAGTGGCTATAGTAATAGGACATGATTTAGAAAAGGCAGTAAATTGGAGAAGATAGGGATCAATTACACACAAAATCATCCAAATGCAAATAAGCAAAAACTAATACGAGAGAATCAGACAGGAACGCAAAGGAAGACGCAAATATAGACAGTTCATAGAACGAAATCGTAAGAAAATATTATATGTATTTGATACAGAAACTTAAGTGTCAAAACTAATATGTTATTGAGACTGAATCACCATAAGAACTGTATCTATTTCCCTTGCAATGGGTTATCCATGTGTGTTTTTTCATCTTCAACTGCAGGTTCAATGGTAGACTATACAACTGTGTTCCGTCTATGGGTGATGGTATGTTGAATTGAGCATTATGGGTGATGGTATGTTGAATTGAGCATTTTATACAAGGCGTTTTCTATAGTTACAGAAGATCAATCTGAAGTCTCTCATCGTCTAATCTGAGTCTAAACAGTGTTAATACATCATGTCGATGGTACCTTAATAGTTGTTAGAGTCATGTCACATAGCTGGGCGTTGTAAACTAGGTTGGAGATGAGGATGGGTTTATGGCCCATCGACTGTCCAAGCGAATTTTATCATGTAAAAAGAGGTAGCAAACCCAGAACTTCACATCCACCATTCCCTCGGATTCATGCGGAGTATAGTTATTACAAGGGTTAAACATTTAAATACATAATCTTATGATCTGAAAAATCTAAAGATACATTGAGTAATGTAGAATTGGACCATTTTCGGACTACAGAAATCGACAATCCCTTTGAAATACAAAGTTTAAACATTTCAATATATAATCCTATGATCTAGCAACTTCGGTATTTGATCATTTTCAAATTTCAGAAATCGACGATCTCTTTGATACACAGAATTTAATACATAGTTCTATGATATGATAATTGCATAATTGATCTATTTTCGAATTACAGAAAGAAACAATCCCTTGAAATCCAGAATATAATTATCTAGAAAATACAATTTAGCAATCCTTGGATTACAGTTCACGATTTCTCAGATCTACACGATAACGCCATTACTAAAATATTCCAAGGTACAGATTTAGACGCCCTCCATTATACAACTTATCTATCCATTCCAAGTAATACCACAAAACGACACAGAGTTAAAACATTTTCAGATACAGATTTTAACGTTTTTTCAATACTGAATAATAATTCAAAATAGAGCTGGATCTGTGATCCATTAAACTTAATCGTGATACATCCTATATTCCTATATATTTACGATCTCTATATATTTACCGATCTGGTCAACTTTTTACGATCTCTATATATTTACCGATCTGGTCAACTTTGTTTATCGTAATCAGAGTACTTCCGCTTTTCCTATTGAAGATGATTCGTTATTCGTTCAGCTATAATTAGTTTATTCGTTTTCCATGTGTGTTTTTTCATTGATCTATGCTTGTAATCTAGGCTAGAGAGTAAAAATCCTTATACTTAGTGAAATAAAGGACAACTGTGTCATTTATTTGTGCAGTATTGTGTTATACTTAGCATTTATCTATGTATGAAAACTTTGATGTAGAACACTGATAACTAAAAACTTCAACAAAAATATAGGAGGGATATTGTCTGGAGCCAGCTTATAGGAAAGGGCAATGACAATTTCAAAAGACTACATATAGTTAGAGGAGCACTTGTTAGGCAGTTTAAAATTTAACATGGCCACCTACATGACCTTAAAATTTGAGTTATTTATATTAAGGTGTTGAGCTATTCATATTTAATCTAACTGTTGTGGGGATTCAAATGTTTCAAATAAAAAATAATAAAACCCTCTCAACAAAATAGCATCTGAGCTTGCAGTAACAAAACCCTTTGATTAGGTTTTAGTTTTTCATTGCATGAAAGTTTAATAAAAAATAACACAACCCTCCCTCTGAACGTAAATACCATTTATTGCATGGGAGTTTAATGAAAAAATAACAAGATCTCTGATATAGAGAGGTTATACAGAGGTTCTAACATAATAAAAACGAATACAAATCTTATACTAGGGTTGGTATAATTTCTTCTCAAACTGCCCGGTAAGATGACGCTTCACAAATGAACATAAACCCTATATAGCACTGAGGTTTTAAAACTACCTGAGCAATGGTTTCAGCACTTCTTGTTCGTCGGATTCCGACTGATACGGGACGATGATGGAAATGGTTCTTGGAATTGTAATTCGAGCAACGGTTTCATCAATCCTTCGCTCGCCAGATTCCGACTGATACTGGAGGCTCAGCAATCCTTCTTTCGCCGGATTCGTTTGTAATTCGAGCAATGGTTTCAGCAATCCTTCATTCGCCAGATTCAGAATGTTCTGCAAGCCAATTAGAGATAGATTCAGGACCGCCAGTTGGGTCTATCACCGGAAGGCTGAAAGCCGAGTTGGGTCTGGTTGGCTCCGAGCTGCAAAATTCAGAATTCAAACCAACCTAATTCAATAATGTTGTCATAATTCAAACCAATAGAATTCATAATTCAAACACATGACCAATGTTTTCAGAATTTCAAACCAAAACAAACCGGACCTAACCTATGTTGACGTCGGGAGCAACCAGGTCCTGTTTAAGGATCTCCGGAGCGACCAGATTCGGCTCTCTGGACGAGAATCCGGCTACCACCAGAGCTCGTACTTTAACTTTACCCACCACGGTGAGTCCGTCGGCTTTCACATTCTCCCTTCCATCTGGAAGCTGGCAGCGGCGTAAGGCCATGATCGCTGAAGCTCTTGCCATAGACCATAACTAGATCTATGGCCATAGACCATAATGTGACAGTGGCCATAGACCATAACTAGATCTCAATCCCAGAAAATCCCGGGTTCGACCTGATTGATGAAATCTGGAAATAGTACCATTAAATAGCTTGAGCCTCCATGCTGGTGAGCTTGGCACCAAAGCCGTGCGTTACTGTATCGTACGTATAAAGCATAGCAGCGCGATCCGATTTGGAGCCAGAAACTTGGTCTATCAAGTACCGGTGTTCGTGGAGATGTAGGATTTGGTAGCCTAATCATCATGAGATGCATCTAACGCGTCTGAGCTGCTGGGCATCGGTAGCAGTAAAGCAATGATCACTAGAGCGAGTGCACAGGAAGCCTTGGGAAAAGACTCGCAAGAAGCATTGAAAGTTCAATTTATCTCCCTGATCTGGATCTCCCCGTCTTCAAATTCCTTTCGCGGACATGCAAGGTTTTGAGAAAAAACAATTGGTGATGTACTATACTGAGCTTGAAGCCCGCTTTTTCCCATACTGAAAGCGATGTGTAACGTCCTTACACGTCAACACATCGGGATTTGATGGCGTGTTTGGTAAATCTCACTCTCTCCAGAAAACGATGTGTAACGTCCTTACACGTCAACGATATCAACGCGCGCTCCAAATTTAAACTAACTATCCGCGTGCTCCAAATTTAAACCAACGGTATCAATGACAGCTTTTTATAAAGATTTTTCTTTCTATTAAAAGCTAGGTGTAACTATATAAAGACAGCTTTTTTTATTACTTTTTTTATCTATTGAAAGCGATGTGTAACTTTCATACACATCAGCACATTAGGATTTGGTGTCATCTTTTTATTCAAAAGACATTCATCTTTTTTGGTGCCACCTTTTTATTGAAAGACGACAAGGGCAACTACCATCGCCAAAAGCACCCGTGCAGAGCCAAATCCAAGAGTACATAGTCGGCTTCTCAATTTATCAATTTATGTGGAATCATTTACCCAAGAACTCCTTCCACTCACAATCTCATTACTTACACTCACAGGGGCAGACATTGATCCATTTCGAAGTGGGCATACTTATAAGTATAAAATGAGTTGGGTTGAAAATCACAAACGCCACAGCCATGGTTTAGTGCCACCAAAACCGTGCCAAATAATGATTATTGTTGTAAGAATAATAATAATTTTATCGGAGAGTAATAACATTAAAATTTAAATCTCACCAACACCAATAACCTCATGGCTACTATGACTACAGTATTTTTACAGTTTTTTTTAAATATAAAACATTTTTACATGAAAACGATATCAAAATAGTAAGGTGGAAGACGAAAACATCATAATTTCAAACATATATAATCGAAAAGATTAATGTTATGATAATTTCAAACATATATGACTGAAAACATATATTGTGCATTTTGTATTATATGTTCAATAGCATATTGTCATGATATGGCTTAAATATAACTTTTGTGTATTTTGTATTATATGTTCAATAGCCTATTGTCATGATATGGGATAAATATAACCCTAAACCAGTTAGGGTGTTTACCTTTAAAATAAACCCTTTTCAAACTTTAAAGTTAGGGTATTGTCATATATGTTCAATAGTGTATTGTGACATGGAATAAATATAACCCTAAACCAATTAGGGTGTTTACCTTTAAAATTAATCCTTTTCAAACTTTAAAGTTAGGGTATTGTCATGATATGTATTTGAGATTTAAAAATTCAATTTTAATTTTAAATTATGTGTTCTAAATTTTTAAATAAAAATATTGAAAGGTTAATTAGAATATTTAATTGGTTTTTGTTTAAATTATTTATTTAAATTAGAATGAAAATTATATATCTAATATAATATTGTAAATATAATTTTTATTTTTTTATTTTTGTGATATTTAAAATTTAAATTTCAAAACATTGTAAATATAATTTTTATGATGAAAGGAAAACCATTTTTATTAGATTTCATAATAGAGGATTATAGTTAGTAAAATATTTTTAGTAAATATAAAAATATTGTGTGTTTGTATCAATTTATATTGATTACTTAATGTATTTCATGAATAGTTATGATTATTAAAAATTTGAATTTTTAAGATGATGTTATATATACAATTTGATTAGTTGAATATATTTGTTATGATTATTAAATTTTTAATTTTTAATGTAATGTTAAATAAGTATAATTTGTAATTTGTATTGTTAAATAGGTTTTGTCTAACATAATGATATGTAAATGGAGGTCAAAGTCTTAACATTATATAAATAAAGCTAAATATGATTCTAATATTATGAAAATTTTCATCCTTTAAAAAATGTTGAACACTCTCTCTTAGATATAAAAAGTTCATTTTTTTTAGTTAGATGTGTATTGAAATAAAATTTAAAGATTATTTAGATCATATTTTCTTATTAGATAAGTTTTTTTATGATAAACACACATTAATTTGATGATAAAAAGGTTTTACACTTAGTAACTTGTATTCTTGTTTTTAGCAGACAAATTTCCATAAATAAAAGGAACATACATCAATTTAACAAAAATCAAATTCCAAAAGTTTTGAAAATTAAATAAAATTAGATTTTTTTTATTTATTAAAATTTGCAATGATTTATATTATATAAAATATCAAAATCAATTTTTTTTATAATTAAATTTAGCTTTAGTAAGAATTTATAAAAAAAAATTCTTATTAATATTTATTTCAAAAATTTATCTAAAATGATTATTGTCAATATTATTTGATAACAAATATTCATAAAACATATTAATTTATTTAAACAAATCTATTAAAAATGTTATTTACATATATGGAAAAACATGTTTGCCATTTTTAAAACAAAGGTGTAAAATATCTTTTCCTAAAAAAAATTAATTGTTTATTAAATAAATTATAAAATGTATATATCATAAAATTAGCATTTGGATAATTATATTTGTTTTGTCATATTAATCAATTAATAATGAGTTGGGTCATCTTTACCTAAGATGAGTTGCTTAAAACAACTTATTTTTCAAAACATATGAACTTTATATTATATTATATTATATATATATATATGTGTGTGTGTGTGTGTGTGTGTGTGTGTTTTAAATATAATGGTAGAGATATATATTAGTATATACATTATTCTATATATTTAATACAAATATATATATGCTATTGCATATATCAAAGTATATTGATTAATAAATGTGTTAGTATATAAATATGCATAGATTAACTAAGGTATATACACATACACAAAAATATATATACACAAATTGTTGACGATGGTAATGATATAGGTGCTTAGGCAATAGTCCTTATATGCATTGAGCCTCTAACAAGGAAAATTCTCTTGTAAAATGTATATAGTTAGAAGAGCCACATTGAGGTGTCCCTCTAGAAGTGCTTACTTGGAGGATTCTTGAGTCTCTTTTAAAGAGTTGAATTTATGTTCATAGCCTTTTATGGTATGGTAGTGAAAGTGTTGTATACGTATATTTGAGTCATAGCTACATCAATATACAATATTGACTATGGTGTTCTATAAATGTTGTGGTATGAGGGCATACACATGTTGTTCCAAACTTTGTAATTAAAAAATAAGATCTATAAGTGGGGCATTGAGGATAAATGTTAGTATAACACTAGTTGAATCCATGTGTAACCCTATGAGAAGCACCAAAGTAATTTAACATATTTTATTAAAAAATCATCCATTAAAAACAATTCTTGTTACTGCCCTCATTATATTAAACAACCCTAGTGTGCAATACATATTTACTAGCACTAGTGTGTCAGTTATCTTAATTTTTTTTAATAAAATATTAATAATTTAAAAATATGAGGTCCAAAAGTTATAGAGATATATATAGAAACCTTGTCTTAACTACTATTAAGTTTTAGGTTATTAAATCTTAATGTAACATTGAGAATGGAGTTGGGTTGAAAAGAAAATTTAGGGTATCAAAATTTCATTTAATATAATTTTTTTTTTACAAATGTAAATGATTTTAACATTTATAAAGAAACACTTGAATTATGTATGAAATGTATTTTTCTTTAATTTTGTTTTATCGTTTTTATCATTATTGAAAGGCAATATTTAAATATGAACATCATATTTATTCATTTTTATTGTTTTGCAAAGTAATACATCAAATTTCAATTTTTTCAAATGTTTTTTTATCAATTGTTTCTTCAAATGGAAGTACTAAGTACCTTTCATAACATCCCACTCATTTGTGTGAGTTCTTGTAAAATATGATTTGGGCTTAAAAATATCTTTTAATTCAAATATTTTCCAACATTTGCGTTATTCTCTAAATTTTTAGAATATCACTTTTCTTAAATTAGGTTAAATGGGATTTGGATGATGTATTTTTATGCAAATAATTCAAGATTAAAATTATAGTAGGTGTAGAGCTTTTATATGAAAGAGAAATTGTTTTACCTCCTAAACTAAATCTCTCTTTAGTATTGAAATCCCTTTATAATCAAAATTTGTGTATATTAAAAATTACATTAATCTAAATAACTCTTAAATTTGAGTAAAATACTAAATATTTAATATTTTATAAAATAATTCAATATTTAATAAAATATTTTTTTAAAAATAAATATATGATGATGATGATAGCCCACATATAGAGAATGACCTAAAATTTTATTCCTATGCTCAAAATTTATTAAATTTATAAATTTTAATAAAATACTACTATTAATTAAATTCATAATGTTTAATAAAATATTTTATTTTATTATTATAATATATTTTATTTCTTTATTAAAAAAATTATTTTGATATAAAACAAAAGTTATTTGATTTCATAATTAATTTTCAAAAACACATATTATGGTCAAAGTCTTCAAAGCACGAGGATTAGAAACAAGGATGAGCAATTTTACATGTAATTCTACTAGATTATAATTTTATAATTTTAATAAAATATTATTTTCAATATTTATCTAAGTTAATTTCATAATTTAATAAAACAATAAAATATTTAATGTATTTATTTCAATAAATAAATACATGTGTAAATCATAATCATGCAGTGGATAGGAAACATGCCAATAAGAGCGAGTGCAACAAATCCATACTAAAATTCAGCCTCCATGGCATCCAATAGCACACTAAATTGTGAACCAATGAGAGGCTCTAAGTGTGAATGAGTTGCAACAACTGGGTGATGATCCTCAAAATTCGAAATAGAAGTATCACGAGAGAACAAAGGGGTCTCTCCAACTTCTTGAGGAGATGTGCTATCAACCATGTAGGAAATTACAGGAGACTGGACAATGGAAGTGAGAGCGTAAATAACAAATTCACACTGCATATTGGACTTCCCAATAACCATTAGATTACCATATTGCAGACCAGTGAGTTCATTGGAAGCAAGGATAATTTTAGGGGCGATTGCAGGTTAAGGGTTTGGAGAGAGAGTTTGGGGGTTAGGGGTTTAGAGAGAGAGAGAGAGAGAGAGAGAGAGAGAGATTGGAGGCTAGAGATTTAGGTTGAGAGAGAGAGAGTTTGGTTTAGGGTTTAGGGGTTTAGAGAGAGAGAGAGTGATTAGGGTTTCTGGGTTCAGAGAGAGATAGAGATTGGGGGTTAGGTGTTTAGAGAGAGATATGGGGGTATGGATTTAGAGAGAGAGCAAGAGAGACATAGTGAGAATTGGGGGTTAGTGGTTTAAACAAAGAGAGAGAGAGAGAGAGAAAGAGCAATGTTTAGGTGTTATTATTACATGGGTTAAATTAGTTTAGAGAGAGAGAGAGATATTAAGGGTTTAGTGATCCAGAAGGTGAGGGGTTAGGGGTTGAGAGAAAGAGAGATATTGGGGGTTAGGGATTTAGAGAGAGAGAGAGAGATCGGGGGTTAGGGCTTTAGAGAGATGGAGAGAGAGAGAGATTGGGGTTTAGGGGTTTAGAGAGAGAGATACTCAGAGTTAGGGGCTTAGAGAGAGAGAGAGAGATTGGTGGTTACCGGTTTAGAGAGAGGTTGAGGGAGATATTGGAACTTAGGGGTTTAGAGAGAGAAAGAGAGACTACGAGTTATGGGTTTAGAGAGAGAGAGAGGATGGGGGATAGGGGTTGAGAGAGAGAGACAAAGATTGGGTGTTAATGGTTTAGAGAGAGAGTGGCAGATTGCGTTTCATGGGTTTAGAGAGAGAGAGAGAAATAGATTGGAGGTGAAGGTTTAGGGTTTAGAGAGAGAGAGGGAGAGATTGGAGGTTATTGGTTTAGAGAGAGAGATTGCAAGTTAATAGTTTTGAGAGAGAGATTTGGGATTAGGGGTTTAAAGAGAGAGAGATTGAAGTTTAGGTGTTTAGAGAGCGACCAAGAGATTTGGGGTTAGGAATTTAGAGAGAGATATGGTGGTTTAGGGTTTTAAAGAGAGAGAGAGAGGATAGAGGCTAAATATTTTGTGAGAGAGAGAGATTGGGGGTTAGTAGTTTAGATAAAGAGAAAGGGAGATTGGGGGTAAGGGGTTTAGAGAGAGAGAGAGAGAGAGAGAGTTTTGGGGTTAGTGGCTTAGAGAGAGAGAGGTAGAAAGTGAGACATTTGGGGTTAGGTGTTGAGAGGAAGAGAGAGATTTGTATTTAGTGGTTTAGAGAGGGATAGAGAGATTGGAGTTTAAAAGTTTTGAGACCGAGAGAGGTTGAGAGAGAGAGAGATATTGTGGGTTAGGGGTTTAGAGAGAGAGATATTGTGAGTTAGGGGTTTAGTGATAGAGATTTAATGTTAGGGGTTTAGAGAGAGAGAGAGAGAGAGAGAGAGAGAGAGAGAGATTGAAGGTTACAGGTTTACATTGAGAGAGAGAGAGAGGGAGAGGGGGATCGGGATTTAGGGGTTTAGCGAGAGAGAGAAAGGGAGATTTGGGGTGATGGTTTTAGAGAGAGAGAGAGAGAGATTGGGGGTTAACAGTTTATAGAGAGAGAGAGAGAGAGATTTAATGTGTAAGGGTTTATATATATATATTGGGGGTTAGGATTTAGAGAGAGAGTTGCATTGGTTTTTAGGGGTTTAGAGAGAAAGGGAAAGATATATATTGGGGGTTATGGGTTTAGAGAGAGAAAAAGATTGAGTGTTATGGGTTTAGAGAGAGAGAGATTGGAGTTAGGGGTTTAGATAGATAGATAGATAGTGAGTGAGTGAGTGAGTGTGTGTGTGTGTGTGTGTGTGTGAGAGAGAGAGAGAGAGAGAGAGAGATTGGGTGTTATGGGTATAGAGAGAGAGATTAGGGCTTGGGATTTAGATAGAGAGAAAGAAATATTGGGGTGCAGGGGTTCAAAGAGAGAGTGGTATTGGTTGTTAGGGTTTTAGAGAGATAGAGAGAATGGGGGTTAGGGTTTTAGAGAGAGACAGACTGGGGGTTAGGGATTGAGAGAGAGAGAGAGAGAGAGAGAGAGAGATTGGGGGTTAGGGGTTTGGACAGAGGGATAGAAATGGGGTGAGATATTGGGGTTTAGAGAGAGATAGAGATTGGGGCTTAGGGATTTCAAGAGAGATAAATAGATTGGAGGTTAGGGGTTTACGGAGATATTGGAGTTTAGGGTTTTAGAGAGAGACATAGAGATTAAGGTTTAGGGGTTCAGAGAGAGAGAGAGAGAGAGAGATTTGGGTTTAAGGGCTTAGAGAGAGAGTGTGCAAGAGACTGAGGTTTAGGGGTTTAGAGAGATATTTTGGGGTTAGATAGAGAGAAAGAGAGAAATAGATTGGAGGTTAAGGGTTTGGGGATTAGAGAGAGAGGAAGAGATTTAGGTGGTTATGGGTTTAGAGAGAGAGAGATATTGGGGGTTAGGAGTTTAGAGTGAGAGATTTGGGGCTTTGGGTTTTGAGAGGGATAAAGAAATATTGGGGGTCAAGGGTTTAGAGAGAGAGTGAGATTGGCTATTAGGGGTTTAGAGAGATATAGAGAATAGGGGTAAGGATTTTAGAGAGAGAGAGAAAGAGGGAAAGAGAGAGATTGGGGGTTAGGCTTTGAGAGAGAGATAGAGAGAGATTAGGTGTTAGGTTTTAGAGAGAGACAAAGGGATTGGAGGTTAGGGGTTTATAGAGAGAGGTTCATATTAAGGGTGTAGAGAGAGAGGGGTAGATTGGGGTTAGGGGTTTAGATAGATAGTGTGTTTGTGTGTGTGTGTGAGAGAGAGAGAGAGATTGGGTGTTAGAGGTTTAAAGAGAGAGATTGAGAGATTGGGGTTTAGTTAGAGAGAAAGAAATATCAGGGGTCGAGGGTTTAGATAGAGTTTGAGATTGGTTTTTAGCATTTTAGAGAGATATAGAGAATGGGGGTTAGGGCTTGAGAGAGAGAGAGAGATAAAGAGATGAAGAGAGAGATTGGGGGTTAGGAATTTAGAGAGAGAGATAGACATACAAATAGAGAGAGATCATGGGTTACGGGCTTAGAGAGAGTGAGAGAGATGGAGAGAGAGACAAAGATTAGCCAGTTTAGGGGTTTAGAGAGAGAGAGAGAGAGAGAGAGAGATTGGGGATTAGCAGTTTATAGAAAGAGTTAGAGAGATATTAGAGTTTAGAGAGAAAGAGACATTGGAGGTTATGGGATTAGAGAGATATATTGGGGATTGAGGGTTTAAAGATAGAGAGAGATTGGAGTTTAGGGATTTAGAGAGAGAGAAAGATATTTGGGGTTAGGGATTTAGAGAAAGAGAGAGAGGTCATGGTTTAGGGGTTTATAGAGAGAGAATGGAGTTTAAGGGTTTAGAGAGAGAGAGAGAGATATTGGGGGTCATTGGTTTAGAGAGAGAGAGAGAGAGGGAGATTGAGTGTAAGGGGTTCAGAGAGAGCGAGAGAGACATATTATAGGTTAGGGGTTTAGAGAGAGAGATAGAGATTATGGGTTAGGGTTTGAGAGAGAGAGAGAGAGAGAGAGATTGAGGATTAGAGGTTTAGAGAGGTATATTGGATTTGAGAGAGAGAGAGATTGATTACCTGTTATGGATTTACAGAGAGAGAGAGTGATACAAAGAGGATTATTGGGGGCTAGGGATTTAGAGAGAAATAAAGAGAGATTGTAGATTAGGGGTTTTGAGAGAGAGAGAGAGAGAGAGAGAGAATGGGGGTTAGGTTTTGAAAGGGAGAGAGAGATTGAGAGTTTGGGGTTTAAGGAGAGAGAGTAATTGGTGGTTAGGAGTTTAGAGAGAGAGTGAGAGATTCAAATTTAGGGGTTTGGAGATAGACAAAGACAGAGTTGGGGTTAGGGGTTTAGAGAAAGAGAGAGAAAGAGTTGGGGTTAGGGGTTTAGAGAGAGTGAGAGGAGAGACATTGGAGGTTGAGGGTTTAAAGAGAGAGATTGGGGGTTATGGATTTAGACAGAGAGAGAGAGAGATGGATTGTGGGTTAGGTGTTTAGAAAGAGATTGGGGGATAAGTGTTTAGAGAGATTGAGGGTTAGAGGTTTAGAGAGAGAGATATTGGGGGTTGGGGTTTATAGACAGAGATATTGGGGTTTATGCATTTAGGGAGAGAGAGAGGGAGAGATTGAGGATTATGGGTTTAGAGAGAAAGGAAGAGAAACATATTGGGGGTTAGGTGTTTAGAGAGTGAGAGGAGAGAGATTGGAGGTCAAGGGTTTAGAGACAGAGAGATTGGGGATTAGGAGTTTAAAGAAAGAAATAAATTGGAGTTTATGTGTTTAGAGAGAGAGATTTTGGGCCGGGGATTTAGAGAGAGGGAGGGATAGTGGTTGAGGGGTTTAGAAAGAGAGAGAGAATGGGGGTTAGGGGTTTAGAGATATAGATATTGGGGTAATGGTTTTAGAGGGAGAGAGAGAGAGGTAGGGGTTTAAAGAGAGTTATTTAGAAAGAGAGAGATTTTGGGTTAGTTGTTTAGAGAGAGAGAGAGAGAGAGAGAGATTGAGGCTTAGGGGTTTAGAGAGAGAGAGAGATTGGGGGGTATGGATTTAGAGAGAGAGAGAGAGATTATAGGTTAGGGATATAGATATAGATTGGAGGTTAGGTGTATAGAAAGAGAGAGAGAGAGAGATTGAGGTTAGGGGTTTAGAGAGAGAGATCTTGGGTGTTCAGGTTTATAGAGAGAGAATAGGTGTTATGAATTTAGAGAGAGAGAGGGAGAGATTGGGGTTTATGGGTTGAGAGAGAAAGGGAGAAAAATATATTGGCAGCTGGGTGTTTAGAGGGAGAAAAAGAGCTATTGGGGGTTAGGGGTTTAGAGAGAGAGATTGGGGATTAGGGGTTTAGGGAGTGAGATTGAGATTAGACATCCAGAGAGAGAGATTGGGGTTAGGGGTTTGGATATACAAATTGATAGATAGCAAGTGAGAGAGAGAGAGATTGGGTGTTAGTGGTTTAGAGAGAGATATATATTAGGGGCTTGGGCTTTAGAGAGGGAGAAAGAAATTTCAGGGGTCATGGGTTTAGAGAGAGAGAAAATGGGGGTTAGGGATTTAGAGAGAGATATAGAGAAAGAGAGAAAGAGAGACATTGGGGATTAGGGATTTAGAGAGACAGAGAGAGATATTTAGGGTTAGGAATTTAGTGAGAGGCATATAGAGAGAGAGAGATTGGGGTTTAGAGGTTTAGAGGGAGAGATATTGGGGGTTAGGGTTTTAGAGAGACATAAATATTGGGGGTTAGTGGTTTAGAGAGAGAGTGAGAGATTGTGATATAGGGGTTTAGACAGGGAGAGAAATAGATTAGGAGCTAAGGGTTAGGTGTTTAGAGAGAGAGAGAGATATTCAAGGTTAGGGGTTTAGAGAGAGAGAGAGAGATTGGGGGTTATGGATTTAGACAGAGTAAGAGGGAGAGAGAGAGAGAGAGAGATAGATTGTGGGTTAGGTGTTTAGAAAGAGAATGGGGGATAAGTGTTTAGAGAGAGAGGGAGATTGGGGGTTAGGGGTTTAGAGAGAGAGAGATCTTGGGGGTTGGGGTTTATAGAGAGAGAGATTGGGGGTTATGCATTTAGAGAGAGAGAGAGAGGGAGAGATTGAGGATTATGGGTTTAGAGAGAAAGGAAGAGAAAGATAATGGGGGTTAGGTGTTTAGAGTGAGAGAGGGGGGGACCGGGGGTTAGGGATTTAGAGAGAGATTGGGGATTAGGTGTTTAGAGAGAGAGATTTGGGTTAGGGGTTTAGATAGATAGATAAATAGATAGATAGTGAGAGAGAGAGAGAGATTGGGTGTTAAGAATTTAGAGAGAGAGAAAGGGATTAGGTTTTAGTGGTTTAGAGAGAGAGATTGAGATTAGGGGTTCAGAGAGAGAGAGAGAGAGATTGTGGTTAGGGGTTTAGATAGATAGATAGATAGTGAGAGAGAGAGAGAGATTGGGTGTTAGGGGCTTAGAAAAAGAGAGAGATTGGGGTCTTGGTGTTTAGAGAGAGAGAAAGAAATATCATGGATCAGGGGTTTAGAGAGAGAGTGAGATTGGCTGTTAGGGGTTTAGAGAGAGAGAAAATGGGGGTCAGGGATTTAGAGAGAGAGAGAGAAAGAGAGATATTGGGGGTTATGGATTTAGAGAGACATAGAGAGATTGGGGGTTAGGAATCTTGTGTGTGTGTGTGTCAGAGAGAGAGAGAGATTGGGGTTTGGGGGCTTAGAGAGGGAGAGAGATTGGGGGTTAGGGTTTGAGAGAGAGAGAGAGAGAGATTGAGATTTAGGCGTTTATATAGAGAGAATAGAGGTTAGCGGTTGAGAGAGAGATAGAGTTTGGAGGTTAGGGGTTTAGAATAGAGTGAGATATTGTGCTTTATGGGTTTAGTGTGAGAGAGAAATAGATTGGGGTTTAAGGGTTAGGTGTTTAGAGAGAGAGAGAGATGTTTATAGTTGAAATAGAGAGATAGATTGGAGGTTAATAGTTTAGAGAGAGAGAGAGAGATTGGAAATTAGGGGTTTAAATAGAGATATATATATATATATATATATATATTGGATTTTAGGGTCTTAGAGAGAGAGATTTGGTGTTAGGGATTTAGAGAGAGAGAGAGTGGGGTTTAGGCGTTTAGAGAGCGAGAGTGGGGCTTAGTGGTTTAGAGAGAGAGAGAGAGATAATTAGGGGTTTAAAGAGAGCGATATAGATAGGGAGATATTTGGGGTTAGGTGTTTAGAGAGAGATAGATTTATGGTTAGGGTTTTAAAGAGAGAGAAAGATATTGTTGGATATGTGTTAAGAGAAAGATTGAGGTTAGGTGTTTAGAGAGAGAGAGATTTCAGAGCGTAGGGGTTTAGGGATTTAGAGAGAGAGAGAGATTGGGGGTTAGGAATTTAGAGAGAGAGGGAGAGAGGGAGAAGGAGATTGACATTTAAGGTTTTAGAGATAAAGGGAGAGACATATATTGGGGGTTAGTGGCTTAGTGAGAGAGAAAAGGATTGAGCATTAGGGATTTAGAGAGAGAGATGGGCGATTAGAGGTTAAGAGAGAAAGATTTTGGGGTTAGAGAGAGAGAGAGATTGGTATTCGAGATTTAAAGAGAGAGAAAGGGATTGGCGGTTAGGGGTTAGAGAGAGAGAGATTGCGATTAGTGTTTTAGAGAGAGAAAGAGAGATTTGGGTTAGCGGTTTAGATAAATAGATAGATAGTGAGAGAGATAGAGATTGGGTGTTAGAGATAGAGAGAGAGATAGAGATTCATGGATTGAGGTTTAGAGAGAGAGAAGGAAATATCGGGGGTCATGGGTTTAGAGAGAGAGATAGATTGGTTGTTAGGGATTTAGAGAGATAGAGAGAATGGGTGTTAGGGGTTGAGAGAAAGAGAGAGAGAGAGAGAAAGAGAGATATTAGGGGTTAGGGAATCATGGAGAGACAAAGATCAGGGGTTAGGGGTTTAGAGAGAGGGATAGAGATGGAGAGAGAGAGATAGAGAGAGAATGGGATTTAGAGGTTTAGAGAGAGAGATTGGCAGTTAGGTTTTTAGAGACTGAGAGAGAGAGAGAGAGAGAGAGAGAAATTGGGGGTTATCGGTTTAGAGAGAGGGTGAGGGAGATATTGGAGTTTAGGGGTTTAGAGAGAGAAATAGAGATTAAATGAGGGTTAGGGGTTGAAAGAGAGAGAGAGTGAGAGAGATATTGGGGGTTAGGGGATTAGAGAGAGAGTGAGAGAGATTGTGGTTTAGGGGTGTAAAGAGAGAGAAATAGATTAGGGGTTAAGGTTAAGGTGCTTAGAGAGAGAGAGAGAGATTGGAGGTTATGTGTTTAAAGAGAGAGATTGGAGATTAGAGAGAGAGATATTGGAGGTTAAGGGTTTTGAGAGAGAGACATTGGAGATTAGGTATTTAGAGAGAGAGAGAGAGAGAATCGGAGTTTAGGGTTTTAGAGAGAGAAAGAGAGATTTGGTGTTATGGATTTAGAGAGACAAAGAGAGATTGTTGTCTAGGGGTTTAGAGAGAGAGAGAGCATGGAGGCTAAAGGTTTACATAGGGAGAGAGATTGGGGGTTATTACTTTAGATAAAGAGAGAGGGAGATTGAGGGTAAGGGGTTTAGAGAGAGAGAGAGAGAGATTAGGGGTTTAGAGAGATAGAGAGAATGGGGGTAAGGGTTTTAGAGAGAGAGAGAGAGAGAAATATGGAAAGATAGAGATTGGGGGTTAGGGATTGAGAGAGAGAGAGAGATTGGGTGTTAGGGTTTAGAGAGAGAGAAAGGGATTGGAGGTTAGGGGTTTACAGAGAGGTTCAGATTAGGGGTTTAAAGAGAGAGAGGGAGACCGGGGTTAGGGTTTTAGAGAGAGAGAGAGAGAGATTGGGTGTTAGGGGTTTAAAGATAGAGATTGGGGTCTTGGGGTTTAGTTAGATAGAGATTAGGGTTTGTAACTTGTTATGGATTTACAGAGAGAGAGTGATACAAAGAGGATTATTGGGGGCTAGGGGCATAGAGAGAAATAAAGAGAGATTGGAGGTTAGGGGTTTTGTGAGAGAGAGAGAGAGAGAATGAGGGTTAGGTTTTGAGAGGGAGAGAGAGATTGGGAGTTTCGGGTTTAAGGAGATGGAGTAATTGGTGGTTAATTGGTGGTTAGGGATTTAGAGAGAGAGAGTGAGAGATTCATATTTAGGGGCTTTGAGACAGATATAGATAGAGTTGGGGTTAAGGGTTTAGAGAGAGAGAGAGAGAGAGTTGGGGTTATGGGTTTAGAGAGAGTGAGAGAAGAGAGATTGGAGGTCAGGGGTTTAGAGAGAGAGAGAGAGATTGGGGATTAGGGGTTTAAAGAAAGAAATAAATTGGAGTGTAGGGGTTTAGAGAGAGAGATTTGGGGCCATGGATTTAGAGAGAGGGAGGGATAGTGGTTGAGGGGTTTAGAGAGAGAGAGAGAATGGGGCTTAAATATTTAGAGAGAGAGTGGGGGTTAGGGGTTTAGAGAGATAGATATTAGGGAAAGGGTTTTAGAGGGAGAGTGAGAGGTAGGGGTTTAAAGAGAGTGATTTAGAAATAGATATATTTGGGTTTAGTTGTTTAGAGAGAGAGAGAGAGAGAGGTTGAGGGTTAGGGGTTTAGAGAGAGAGATTGGGGGTTATGGATTTAGAGAGAGAGAGAGAGAGAGATTATGGGTTAGGGGTATATAAAGAGATTGGGGGTTAGGTGTTTAGAGAGAGAGAGAGAGGTTGGGGTTAGTGGTTTAGAGAGAGAGATCTTGGGCGTTGGGGTTTATAGAGAGATAATGGGGGTTATGAATTTAGAGAGAGAGATGGAGAGATTGGGGTTTATGGGTTTAGAGAGAAAGGGAGAAAAATATATTGGGGGTTAGGTGTTTAGGGAGAGAGAGAGGGAGATTGAGGGTTAGGGGTTTAGAGAAAGAGATTGGGGATTAGGAGTTTATAGAGAGAGATTGAGATTAGGGGTTCAGAGAGAGAGAGATTGGGGTTATGGGTTTGGATAGATATATTGATAGATAGTGTGAGAGAGATAGATTAGGGGTTAGTGGTTTAGAGAGAGAGAGATATTAAGGGTTTGGGGTTTAGAGAGGGAGAAATAAATATTAGGGGTCATGGGTTTAGAGAGAGAGAAAATGGTGGTTAGGGATTTAGAGAGAAAGAGAGACATTGGGGGTTAGGGATTTAGAGAGACAAAGAGAGATATTGGGGGTTTGGAATTTTGTGAGAAGCAGAGAGAGAGGTGTTTATGGCTTTAGAGAGAGAGAGAGCGATTAAGGGTTAGGGTTTTAGAGAGAGATAGAGATTGGGGGTTAGTGGTTTAGAGAGAGAGTGTGAGATTGTGGTTTAAGGGTTTAGAGAGAGAGAGAGATAAATAGATTGGAGGCTAAGGGTTAGGGGTTTAAAGAGAGAGAGATACATAGAGGTTGGAGTTGAGAAGGAGAGAGATTTGGGGTTAGGTGTTCAGAGAGAGAGAGAGATTAGAGGTTAGAGGTTTAGAGAGAGAGAGAGAGAGATTGGGGGTTATGGATTTAGAGAAAGAGAGAGAGATTGTGGGTTAGGTGTTTAGAAATAGATTGGGGCATAGGTTTTGAGAGAGAGAGAGAGATTGGGGGTTAGGGGTTTAGATAGAGAGAGATCTTGGGGGTTGGGGTTTATAGAGAGAGAGATTGGGGGTTATGGATTTAGAGAGAGAGAGAGGGAGAGATTGAAGTTTATGGTTTAGAAAGAAACGAAGAGAAATAAATTGGGGGTTAGGTATTTAGAGAGAGAGAGAGAGAGAGAGAGTTGGATTGGGGGTTAGGGCTTTAGAGAGAGAGATTGAGATTATGTGTTTAGAGAGAGATATTTGGGTTAGGGGTTTATATATATAGAATAATACATAGTGAGAGAGAGATATATATTTGGTGTTAAGGGTTTACAGAGAGAGAAAGAGATTAGGGTTTAGGGGGTTAGAGAGAGAGAGAGAGAGAGAGTGAGATTGGTTGTTAGGGGTTTAGAGAGAGATATAATGGGGGTTTGGGATTTAGAGAGAGAGAAGGAGAAAGAGATATTTTGGGGGTTAGGGATTTAGACAGACATAGAGAGATTGGGGGTTAGGAATTTTGTGTGTGTGTGTGTGTGTGTGTGTGTGTGAGAGAGAGAGAGAGAGAGAGAGAGAGATTACAGTTTAGGGGCTTAGAGAGAGAGAGATAGATTGGGGGTTAGGGTTTTAGAGAGAGTGATATACAGAGATTGGGAGTTAGGGGTTTATAAAGAGAGAATAGGGGTGAGTGGTTGAGAGAGAGATAGAGTTTGGAGGTTAGGGGTTTAGACATAGAGTGAGATATTGCGCTTTAGGGGTTTAGTGAGAGAGAGAAATAGATTGGGGGTTAAGGGTCAGGTGTTTAGAGAGAGACATAGAGAGATAGGTTCATAGTTGACATAGAGAGAGGGATTGGAGGTTAATAGTTTAGAGAGAGAGAGAGAGATTGGGGATTAGGGGTTTAAATAGAGAGAGAGAGAGAGAGAGAGAGAGAGATTGGAATTTAGGGGCTTAGAGAGAGAGATTTGGGGTTAGGGATTTAGAGAGAGAAAGAGTGGGGTTTAGGGGTTTAGAGAGAGTGTGTGTGAGATTGGGGTAATTGGTTTAGAGAGAGAGAATTAGGGGTTTAGAGAGAGTGATATAGATAGGGAGATATTTTGGGTTAGGTATTTAGAGAGAGAGAGATGTAGAGAGAGAGATAGATTTATGGTTAGGGGTTTAGAGAGAAAGAGTTTGGGGTTAGAGCTTTGGATGGATAGAGAGAGAGAGAGAGAGAGAGAGAGAGATTGGTATTTGGGATTGGGGTTTAACGGTTTAGAGAGAGAGATTGTGATTAGTGTTTTAGAGAGAGAAAGAGAGATTCATGGCTTTGGGTTTAGAGAGAGAGTTAGATTGGTTGTTAGGGGTTTAGAGAGATAGATAGAATGGGAGTTAGGGGTTGAGAAAGAGAGAAAGAAATATATTGGAGGTTAGGAATTCAGAGAGAAAGGGTGAGATATATATTGGGGGTTAGGGGTGTAGAAAGAGAGAGAGAGAGAGATCGAGGGTTAGGGGTTTTGACATAGGGATAGAGATGGAGTGAGAGATTAGGGTTTAGGGGTTTAGAGAGAGAGATTAGGGGTTAGGGTTTTAGAGAGAGAGAGAGAGAGAGATTGGAGGTTAGCAATTCAAAGTGATATTGGAGTTTAGGGTTTTAGAGAGATTAAGAGAGACTGGTAGTTAGGGGTTTAGAGAGAGAAAGAGAGACTGGGAGTTAGGGGTTTAGAGAGAGAGAGAGAGAGAGATTTGGGGCTACAGGTTTAGAGAGAGAGTGAGTGAGAGACTATGGTTTAGGGGTTTAGAGAGAGATTTTTGGGGTTAGATAGATAGAGAGAGAGAGAGAGAGAGAGAGAGAAATAGATTGTGCGTTAATGGTTTGGGGACTAGAGAGAGAGGGAGAGATATAGGAAGTTATGGGTTTAGAGAGAGAGAGAGATTGGAGATTAAGGGTTTAGAGAGAGATATTGGGGATTCAGGTTTTAAGAGAGAGAGATTGGAGTTTAGTTATTTAGAGAGAGAAAGACATATTTGGAGTTACGGATTGAGTGAGAGAGATATTGTGGTTTAGGGGTTTAGAGAGAGAGAGAGAATGGATTTTAAAGGTTTAGAGAGAGAGATTGGACGTTAGGAGTTTAGTTAAAGAGAGAGAGAGGAATGTTGAGGGTAATGGGTTTAGAGAGAGAGAGAGAGATTGGGGTTAGGGATTTAGATAGATATATAGATAGTGAGAGAGAGATTAGGGAGAGAGATTAGGTGTTAGGGGTTTAGAGGCAGAGATTGGGGCTTGGGGTTTAGAAAGAGATAAAAAAATATCGGGGGTTAGGGGTTCAAAGAGAGAGAGAGATTGGGGTTAGGGGTTTAGATAGATATATAGATAATGAGAGGGAGAGATTGTGTGTTAGGGGTTTAGAGAGAGATATTGGGGCTTGTGGTTTAGACAGAGATAAAAAAAATATAGGGTGTTAGGGGTTCAAAGAGAGAGTGATATTCGTTGTTAGGGTCTTAGAGAGATATAGAGAATGGGGGTTAGGGTTTTAGAGAGAGAGAGAGAGAGATATTGGGGGTTAGGAATTGAGAGAGAGAGAGAGAGGAACCGAGGGTCAGGGGTTTGGACAGAGGGATAGCGATGGAGTGATAGATTGGGGTTTAGCGGTTTAGAGAGAGAGAGAGAGAGAGAGAGAGAGAGAGAGATTATGGGTTAGGGATTTAGATGGAGAGAGAGAGAGATTGGAGGTTAGCGATCCAGAGAGATATTGGAGTTTAGGGTTTTAGAGAGAGAAAGAGATATTGGGAGTTAGGGGTTTAGAGAGAGAGAAAGAGAGAGAGTTTTAGGGTTAAGGGTTTAGAGAGAGAGTGAGTGAGAGACTACAATTTAAGGGTTTACAGAGAGAGATTTTAGGGGTTAGAGAGAGAGAGAGAAACAGATTGGGGATTAATAGTTTGGGGATTAGAGAGTGAGGGAGAGATATGGGAGGTTATTGGTGTAGAGAGAGAAAGAGAGATATTGAGGGTTATGGATTTAGACAGAGAGAGAGAGATTATGGGCTAGGTGTTTAGAAATAGATTGGGTGATAGGTCTTTAGAGAGAGAGAGAGATTGGGGGTTAGGGGTTTAGATAGAGAGAGGTCTTGGGGGTTGGGGTTTATAGAGAGAGAGATTGGGTGTTATGGATTTAGAGAGAGAGAGAGAGGGAGAGATTGAGGTTTATGGGCTTAGAGAGAAACGAAGAGAAATATATTGGGGGTTAGGTGTTTAGAGAGAGAGAGAGTTGGATTGGGGGTTATGGGTTTAGAGAGAGAGATTTGAGATTATGTGTTTAGAGAGAGATATTTGGGTTAGGGGTTTATATATATAAAATAATATATAGTGAGAGAGAGAGAGAGATATTTGGTGTTAAGGGTTTACAGATAGATAAAGAGATTAGGGTTCAGGGGGTTAGAGAGAGAGAGAGAGAGATTGTAGTTAGGGGTTTAGAGAGAGAGTGAGATTGGTTGTTAGGGGTTTAGAGAGAGATAAAATGGGGGTTTGGGATTTAGAGAGAGAGAGAGAGAGAGAGAAAGAGAGATTTTGGGGGTTAGGGATTTAGACAGACATAGAGAGATTGGGGGTTAGGAATTTCATGTGTTTGTGTGTGTGTGTGTGTGTGTGAGAGAGAGAGAGAGAGAGAGAGAGAGAGAGAGATTACAGTTTAGGGGCTTAGAGAGAGAGAGATAAAATAGACTATCACAAAGGCTGCATATACTAAGGTCTAGATGGTTAATTTGTTTTGAAAAGGAACTCTTTGTTTTTTTCAGAATTATACCACCTATGACAAGGAGATCGAGATAGTAGGTCCCCAAGTACCTTCTAGTACAACCTATGGTTGATGATGGACACTAAGCTAACCAAATTGACTTCCTTCCACCCCTAAACCAATGTGAATACATAGGTTGTCAACATGATGGTTGTGCATATCCTGAGAATGTGCAACTCCAAACATCACCATTCTCGAGATTAGAGCTTTCCTTATGTTCAACATAGTTAGAACAAATCCCTTCATAGTTATATTAGCCAAATCCCTTTTGAGGTATGGTTGGGGTTCCAACCAGTATCCCCAATTGATGTACCATTTCCCATTGCATATATACAAATGAAGAGTCCTCCCATTATCAAACCTAGTTTGTTAGGGCCTCCACATTTGTTTAGAAAATCCACCACATCCAACAACAGGTTCATGAAATCTTGCAAAAATCCAATTCCAAGTATAAGCAACGACATGACCAACATCGGTTTCCACAAAAGTCTCATCTTGGCGATAAGGTATGGTTAAATCGATAGAAAGAGCGCCTCATAGGGCCCCATTGAAATCTCTACCCCCTTCGATATGGAACTTACACCATCAACAAGGATGTGGACCCGATAATTCTTTCGAGTTAAGTATTTCCCCGTTCCTTGACTTGCACCATGTCTTTAATGTGGAGATACTTAGACCAACGGTATTTTTTAAGGATTATAATAGGATACTTAAGTATAGTACATTCTAGATGATTATTTTGGATTGAAAAAACATATATATATAGATACGTAGGCGAATATTAAATATGAAACATACAATTTACTACCGAAACTAGTAAGTTTTGGTAAATATTATGATAAAAAAACATATTTTATGTAAATATAGCCGATATTAGAGTCTAAAATGACCAAATAGAGAATTTATTTTTCGAAAAAATGCCCAATAAATAGCCAATTGGTGAAATTTTTCCCCTAAATATTTCCCTAACTTCGACCATATTTTCCACCCCTCTTTGACACCTTAAAGGTAGTCAAGCACTTGGTCCCGACTCCCTACATAACTCAATCCTAATTGCATTGAGAAGGATACAATCAACTAGATCAGGGACACTAAGATGAAGTCCACTCACCAGAAGAACACCCAATTGTATCAAGTCATCAAAGCAATGCTTCATCAGGAGTCAGATTCAACAAAAGTTTCCTCATCTGATGGACAAACTTAACACAATGGGGATGTAATACCCCTATTTTGACCCTTAGGATATTTTGGCTGTAATTTAAATGTTGTATGATTCCTAGCATGGAGCTCAAGGCTAAGGCCCTGCTAGTGAATGCTCAGCCTTGCAGAGGAAAGTAATTGGTATTATGCTTCCCATGTTCTAGTGAGCCATGGAAAATGCAAATGATGTAAATAAATACCCTACAAATAAAAATACCAAGGGCTAGCTATGGATGCCACTAAATGAGGGGGCTATGTGTATCCACTAGGGAGTGGTGAGGGGGTTTTGGGATTGAACCCTAGGTTTCCATTTGTCACCTTGAGAACCCCTTTGACTGTCCTAGTTGTTGGAATATTGGTCAATACTGAGAGGGGGGGGGTGAATCAGTATTGTTAAATTTTTACTATTTTAAACCACTTATTTAAACTTAATCAAAACATAGAATCAACAAGATACACAGAACACAGATTTTTATCTTGGAAGCCCAATTGGGTAAACCACCAATTCTTTCTATACTGAAAAATTATATTTACAATAAGTTTATACCTGCTACTACAGACATAGATGTTATTACACCCAAGTTTTTTCCTGCTACTACAGACAAGAATGCTACTACACTCTATTTTCTAGCTACTACTGGAAGGAGGCTATGACCCCCTGGTTTGATCAGTTGCTACTGAAAGGATGCTTCGACACCCTTATTCACTAGCTACCACTGCAAGGAGGATACGACCCCCTCACAGGAATGTATCCTACCCTATCACCACCCTACCTCCCTAATCTGACTTCTTCAGATCATCCAGAACATCCTTCCTTTAGTTCCAGAAGTTCATTGGTCTCGGCTTGTTCTTGCTGCTGCTTCAACTAAGACACTGAAGACACACTCACCTTCTAATTCAAATCTTATTTTAAATACATTATTCATGCCTCTTCAAATATTCATACCCTCTCAACTTGTACCTCTTCAAACTGGACATACACATCTCATAAACATGCCTTTTCAAAACAGGCTCATACCTTTCTTCTTCACGCCCCTTCAAATATTTGTTTTAATAAACTTGTAATTCATAACTCTGTTTATGTTTATCAGTCATGACTTTCTGCAACAAAAATATTTCCAAAATTGCCTCTCTGCAATGATAATTCTGCACCAGAATTTCTTTCGAATTTTCCTTTTTCTGCAATGATATTTTTGCAACAAAAATCATTCCGCAATTGTCTTTCCACAATGATATTTCCACAATTACCTTTCCGTAGTGACCTTTCTGCAATTTCCTTTCCCCAGTTGTTTTTCCGCAATTTCCTTTCCGTAGTGGCTTTTCCACAATTTCCTTTCCGCAATAACCTTTCCACAGTGATCTTGGACCATCTGATCTTGATCAACTGTGGATTCTCTTTCCACATCTTGCATATTGCGGATTACAAAACTATATTTCAATTTTTACAAACTAGCTTCCGTAGTTTGTCTCCCGCAAGACTTCTTCCGCAACTCTCTTTCTGCAGTGATCGTGGACCGTCGGATATTGATCAATGGTGGATTCTCTTTACACAACTTGCGGATTGTGGATTGTAGAACTATATTTCAATTTCTACAAATTAGTTTCTGCAATTTGTCTCCTGCAAGACGTCTTCTGAAAGTCTCTTTCCACAATGATCGTGGATCGTCGAATCTTGATCAACGGTGGATTCTCTTTCCGCAGCTTGCGGATTGTAGATTACGTTATTGTATTTAGACTTTTACAAATTGTCTTCTGCAATTTATCTTTCCGTAGTCGGGTTGCGGATTGCGAATGTGCCATCAACTTTTCTCGAAATGGGCTTCTGCAATTTCCCTTTTGCAATTCCTTTTCTACAACTCTTTACAACCGTCGATTTCTTGTGGGTTCTTTCCTGACTGTCGATCTAAGATCAGATGTGGATCTCACCTTATCTTTGCGGATCTGTTATCTTCCTTACACCTTTCTCTTGCGAAATTTCTCTGGGTCGTTAGATCTCTTGTGGCTTTGATCTTGTCCGTCGATCTGCTGTCTCCGACGGAACTTCACTTAATATTGTGGATTTCTTATCTTTCATTCATGTTCACCTCGTGATCTCTTTCCCAGCGTTGATCCATATTTTCTCCTTTAATCTGGATCGTCCAAACCTCTACACACTTCAATCTTTGCAACTCTATGATTCTACATTGATTGATCATAGAATCAATCAATCACTCAGTCGATCATCACCGGGATTGATTCCCTTGTTGTATATGCACATCAACTAAATGGTTTTACACACACAAAGATCATTCATACATCCGCTGCAACATTCAATCCTCAAAATCCCTTACTTCAGGCTACGCATACACACAGTGATTAATCAAGCATTTACACAGATATCCCAAACTGTCAATTGAATCATTGATACAGAGATACACAAATATTCAACTTTTAACACTTCAAAGATAGATTCATGCGTACACACAAAGACAATTTAATTAGTTTTTTTATTCACACAATAACCTGATACAAATAGGGTCGCTTCCTCTAGCCTGGTTTACATTGATTTGGCCACCCCCTTAGCCATACTCTTCATAATGATGCCATATTGCAAAACTGACTTCATAATAGTGACTAAAACGCCACCATGTGTCCTTTACATGCCACATCATCATCCATGTCATGCCATGTCATTATATCTGCAATATCATCATCCATGCCATGTCATCACTACCTTTGTCTTTCACTGAGTTTGCCTTGCCATCATGTCCTTGATTATTCCTTTGTCATTACTTAACTCCTTTGACATCAATGACAACCATATCCAACATTCTCCCCCTTTGGCATTGATGGAAACACCTAAACATTCTCTCCCTTTGAAAACAATGACAAAGGATAGTTCCTATTATGCCCTTTACTATAATCATCTTGATATAGAAATTCCAATCATTCTCCTTTTAGACAATTGCCCTTCTTTTTCTTCTATTCCTCCAATTAACTTGGTCTTGGTGCTGATCATCTAATTAGCATCCTTCTTTACCTTCTCGTAGTGAGTATTTGATAAGTTCATGGAAACCCCCTATCACAGTGCTCCTCTTTGTTGATGTATATGTAAATTTGGAATGTATTTCATATATGTATATTGTACTCCTATAGAGATGGTATTATTCCTCTATACGGAAGTGTTTGTATTCCTATAGAGATGTTATTATTCCTCTATACGGAAGTGTTGTAACTTATACTTGATGGGTTATTAGACCACCTTGTTGGGGTCGACCCTGTATAAGTCATGTGGGTCAAAGGGTTATTAGACCACCCTATTGGGTGTTGGCCCAGTCAGCATTATGTTATGTGGTTAAGTTAAGGCCGACCTAGTAAAGGTTATTAGGCAAGTCAAGTCAAGTATAAATAGAGTGCAGGAGACACTCTATTTGATCATTCTATTCTCTCTCACACTCTCGGGAGAGTGGCGCACTTGTGGAGGAGGAGAAGTTGCTGCTAGGATATGTCTATATCTTATGCTTGGGTTGTATCATTGCTTTATCTATCTCTGAGGAATTTATTGGGGGTTTTCACCTTTATGGTTTTCCCCAAGTAAACTCTGTGTCTCTTGTGTGCTTGCATTATTGTATCCATGATTGATATGTTGTACATGTTGTTCTCTCAGTTAAGATCCTAGATCAGATTGAAGTAAATTATGAAAAAATTAGCATGGTATTAGAGGTAGTGTGAAAGAAGGCATGGTAATTGGTATGGCATGTATGACACTTGTTGCAATTGCGAAGCTAGGGCTTGATATAGCAAAACCCAGTCATTGTATCACTTTTGCTATAAATAAATTTTGGCGAGTTTTCAGGATCTAAAAATCATACAGGACGAAGATAAGATCCCCATGTATCTTGTGTATAAAGGAAAACCTCTAATTCATTTTACTTTGTGATTTATGATCTGTACAATATAGAGTTTCTGCCTCTTCTAGATCTCAGTCATAAACAGGTGACCTTGGAAAAAAGGTCATAACTTGGGATAGGAAGCTCCAAATGAAATTTCGTAAAAAGTGATAGGTAGTGCATAGACTATAATTTCTTAGGTAATGTTTTTAGAGGCTGAAACAGAACCAGTGACATGTGGCACACTGTACAAGTTCGCTCTCCTATTTTATCCCATAAACAGGTCATGTTGCGACACTTGGCATAACTCTCTCCCAGAGAATCCATTTGAGGTCAGACCTGTGGGGTTGGAAAGATGACAGGTCGGGCTATCATAGAAAATGTTTTCAAACCATGTGGATCAAAAAAATTGGAATTGAATAAAAAACAATCAGGTACATATTTCTTTCAAAACAAAATTATTTTTGAGCACCTTCATTCATGGCTTTGAAATTTAGGGTTTCGGAGAAAGTTGGTATTTTTGTAATCGGAGACTACGGCTGAATGCTATTCATCAAAATCAAAATTTAGAGACCAAGATCAGAATTTTTGGTTGGGAAGAAGGCCAGGCTTGATGAGACCCTAGTTCAGGACTTTGATCGGAAAAGTGGAAAATTAGGGCTTCTGCAAAAATTGAAATTTTTTGAAATCTGTGACCACAGCTGGAATCTCCTCAGAAAAATAGAAGCTTAGAGATTTGAATCGAACCTTTTGATTGGGTAGAAGGGTGGGCTTTATCAAACCCTAGTTCGGGGTCATGTCCAGTGAATCTGGAAGTTTCAAAGGCAAATTTGAGGGGTGAAACTTTGCAGTTTTCAAATTATGAGTATACCAGCTTGATCAGCTCATCAAGGCGCATATTTCTATCCCTTTCGAAAGTTTGAATTTTTAGGGTTTCTCTGACAAACCCTAATCCAACTCCAGATCCAGTTCCTGCAAATCAAGTGGATTGGGTTAATCCTAGAAGAGAATGGATTGATCACCTGCATAAGTGAAGAAGTTCCTGTTTCAGAGGGAGATGTGGCTAAGGCATTACATAAGAAGATTACAAGCAATCTCGACAGGTATGACTCATCCAGGTACGTTTTGAGATTTGTTCATGATTAAGTTTATGGTATGTTTGTCTTCATGTTATTATGGTTAGTACAATCTTGACTAAATTTAGACTTGTCGTATCACCTTAATAAAATTATAAATGCATGATAGAAGATCTTCATTGATTAGGGTGTTGACACTTATGATTTTACTAATGCATTATGGTGTTGTATGAGGTTTATGTTGTCTACTAACATGAAAGGTACACCAAGGAAGACAAAGCATGTTCTAGTTCAAGAACATATGATCATGATGACATGAGGACAAAGATTCATCCATTGTCATGAATCACTTAGAAGATCTATTTGCGAGGTATGTATAACTTGGTTCTATAATGGTTAACCTATGAGATATGCAGGTTACTAGCACAAGTCATTGAAGAGAACAAGAAGACATCATGTGGGTATGTTAGACATAACTAGCTAACATACCAATCTAGGTATGTTTTTCCTATATCAAGTTAGAATCCTACTTTGTGTTAGGATCCCTTATATAAGTATACTTGGTATGATTGGTTATGTTTATTCATAAAGTTAGAAATGTAAGTAATCAAGGGTTTATGAATTTTATGTCTCTTATCTTGATTGATGATTTAACTAACCAAAAGAGTTCGATGATCAAATAAGAATATACATGAGTAAAAGAAGACTTCCTTAAAACCTTGAATACTAATGTTTATTATTTGTGTTTGAAATGATCATGACTATACATGTTTAAGATTATTGTGTTTTGATAGTATTAAGATTATACTAATGAATGTGTGATTATGTATGAGACCTCGAGGATAACACAATGATGATAATAATAAGCATGCATAGTGATGGATATAAGTTCAAGGACAGGTAATCCAGGAAGCAAAGATCAAGAGGGAGCACACTCCAGTTGTTCCTGCAAGGAAGCAAAGATCAAGAAGGAGCACACTTCAGTAGTTTCTGCAAGGATGCAGATATTCAGAGGCAGTTGACCACTTCTCACAATCCACATCAGAATGGAGTTGCAGAAAAGTCTGAGAGGGAGTCAACCCAACAAAAAAACAAAGATAAGTATTTGAATTATCATTCCTTGCATATTTTATTGTTTAAATAATACTGTTCAATAATGTATATACTCATGTTCCTAGAATTAGGTTGTGTATTATGCATATTAGAATAGTTGCATTGATGAACAATATACTACTAATATACATAGGTAAGTGGCCTATGGTATTGTACAACATTCCATTGCTACTTATCTAGAATGAAACCTCTTTGCTGACATGTTGGGAGTTGTGCACACTCTTAACAATGTTTTGGTAGAGATTGGGAGGCATCTAGAAAGTTACGGGATATGGATAAATGTTGTATTGAAGCATTGGCTAAGATAATTGCATGACTGTATGACATATTTCTTTATGTATAAGAATTTGTTCTGAAAACTATGAGATGTTTTCTAATCATGCAATTTAACTTGTTGTGTAGGAAAGATCGTATACCATCACCTACAAAAGAAGGACTACAACATTTGTTCAGCAACAAAGTTATCTATTGAAAATATTGAAGATATTGAAGTTCCCAGGATCTGGAAAGAATGCCATGATCGAGGAGTACCAGTTGATCATGAAGATGTTTGGGATGTAGTCCCAAGACCTGAAGGGGATTTTGTAGTGACTTCCAAGAGGATCTACAAGATCAAGCATGCTGCAGGTGATAGCATAGAGACTTTTGCTCCTATAGCCAGATACACTTCCATTAGATCCGTACTTGCTCTGGCTGCAGTGATGAAAGAGAAGATACACCAGATGGATTTCAAGACAAATCTCTTGAATGGTGTAGTTGAAGAAGAAGTGTATGTGGAGCAGCCACTTGGTTTTGAGACACATGACGGGAAGTCATATATGTGCAGAACTTGGTATGGTAGGATAGACATCTTTCAATCCAGTTTGGGATTTACCAAGAGTAAAGCGGATTCCAACCTTTACTACAAGGTTGAGGAAGGCAATCCAGTGATACTACTTTTTTATGCGGATAACCTGTTTGTTACAGGTGAAGATAGATTGATTGCCGGCACACAGCAGAAGCTTGCTGCCAAGTTCAAGATGAAGAACTTGTGGATGATGCACTATTTTCTAGGCATGGAGGTGTGGAAGAGTACAAATGGAATCTTCCTTGGACAAGGGAAGTATGCAGTAGATATCCTAAAGAGGTTCGGGATGATGGACTGTAAGGCCATGGCCACACCTATGGCATCGAACCTGAAGCTTCTATGTGATGCTTCATCTAATCCGGTTGATGTCATGATGTATCGTCAGATGATTGGGTCCTTGATGTACTTGAAGAACAAGAGACCAGATATTTTCTTTGCAGTGAACACATTGAGCCAGTTCCTGATGGATCCAAGGAGTTTTCACCTAGTTGTAAAGCATATTCTGAGGTACCTAAAGGGTATAGTTGATTATGGGCTCAGGCATGATGTGAATCAAAAGTTTAACCTGCAAGGTTATGTTGATTCGGATTGGGCAAGCAATGCTACAAATAGGAAGAGCACTTCTGGGTGCTGCTTCAGTATGGGATCAGGTGTGATCTCTTGGTTTAGCAAGAAGTAGTCCTGTGTAGCACTGAATACAACTGAAGCAGAGCATGTTGCGATGGATGAGCAGGTTGCAGATGTATTGACCAAGCCGTTGTCCAAAATGCAGTTTGAGTACTTCAGAGAGAGGCTTGTGTGAAAATCCTCACAGCAGATCTAAGAGATGATGTATACCTCACAAGAGAGTAATTGATTAAGCAAGAAAATAGAAGAAGAGTGGTCAATACAGTATAATGAGCAACAGAATAATATGGTATAGTAGAACTCGGATAGAAGCAATAATACTTCACACACACTAAATTATTAATCACAAATGGACATATAAATACTACAATGCATGAGGAATTCGAATGCCTAAGGTGGCAATTCGAATTAGCCTTCATGGAGTGATCAAAGGATCACTGGAGTGTGATCAGAGCACATCTAGTATCATCAGATCACAACTGGAAGCCTTCTTCATCATCAGTGGAGTCATCAATGCTCAAGTAACTGTCAACCATCAGTCAAACTGAGTCAGGTAGGTGTAACTGAGTGTAACTCAATGTAACTGAGTGTAACTGACTGTAACTAAGTGTAACTGACTGTAACTGAGTGTAACTAAGTTTAACTGAATGTAACTGAGTGTAACTGAGTGTAACTAAGTGTAATTGAGTGTAACTGAAGACAACTGGACTGGTAGGTGAAGGAGGGTGAGTTGCTTCTTAAAATCAAGGAAGAAGGTCGCATTAAGCAGCTGGAGGGCTAAAACTGAATAGTGAGAAGATCCTGGGGGCTAGCTAACTGAGGGATAGGTGCTAGACTAATGACTGGGATGCATGCAAACCCTAAAAGTGCATGCATGACTGCAAAATGAAAAGGATCAAAATACTGGTGGGACTAGGATGGAGTATAGGAATATCCTAACACCCCCCCTTAATCCATCCTAGGCCCTGGTAACTAAGACCAAAGTTCACCCAATACAATGAATAATAACAATCAATTAACCAAGGAAGTGGGAAAATTTCATGGGAAACATACCCCCTCCTAAAAAACAGACTGTAAGGCACACACAAAAATTAAATACTCCAAACTCAAGCAAGTGTGATGCTTGGTCATATGTCTGGAGGTATCTTCTTCTTGGGAAGAAGTGGATCATGCTCAAAAAGCATGTGTTTGTACTTGCTCTTCAGTTTGAATGTGATGAGAACAAATCCAACAGTATGAGAATGATCCTTGAACCTGTGATTTGAATCAACTGAGGTAGGATCAAATTTTTGAATGTGCATATAGTCCTTTGTCTTCTCCTTCGAACCACCATGGGTGAGATTATGCCAAAAAGAACTATTACATGTTTGCTTGAAATCAAAATCAGATTTAAGACTTACAAAATAGTTTCTTGAGATCTCCTTTGAACCAGCAGGGGTGAGATCAAAACTATCACATGCATGAGAAATTATCCCAAGCAGTAATTGCTTAGAACCCAAATTAGATACAAGACTTGAATCATGGTTTCTTGAGATCTCCTTTGAACCATGAGAGGTGAGATCACAACCAGTAGATGCATGAGAAATTATCCCAAGCGAATGGCCACAGTTTCTTGAGATCTCCTTTGAACCAACAGGGGTGCTATCAAAACCATGAGATGCATGAGAAATCTTCCCAAGCGAATGGCAATTGCCATATTCTTCAATGACCTTCTGAAAGCATGGAATTATGATCATATAATAGTATAAAAGAGGAGATAGCTGGAGAGGAGTGAATGCATTACCTTCAATAGTTGTTTTGACCTCTGAAATAATCACGTGATCATGATGCAAACCAACAGACTCTGGTGCAAGAGAGGATTTAGGACCTTCTACAATATCTAGAGTGTGAGTTGGCACAGAAAGAGAAGAAATTTTGAGCAGGAGTGTAGAATCTGCAAGTTCTTTGTCAACAACTTCAATATGAGATGATACTGGTGCATGATCTGAGAGACCATCAAGAGGAGCGAATGCATCACTTTGTTTGCTTTCGAATGGGTTGGGACCAAGTCCTTCATTCTCTCTGCCAAATTTTCCATCCAGGTGAGCCCATGTCTCTTTTGGAGTCCATAACTCCTTTGGAGTTTCAACACCATTACGGTATTTGAATTGGAATCACTAGAATGCAAACAAGGAAAATATTATTGCTTCAAAGTGCATGTCACTTTTATTTAACCAATCAATCTTCTCTTCAGGGGATTCGAACTCTCTTTCAAAATCATAATAAAAAAGATCATGGATTTTCAAGTCTGCTATCATTATTGGTTTCCATTCATCATAGTTGAGTGGATCAAGAGGAGTAATTCCTGATGAATACATAGAAGCTGTAGAAGACCAACAAAAACAATATATAATATTTTGCAACTGCTACTGTTGCAAGATGCAGAAATTGCTGCAACTGTTGCACTCGAAATCTTGATAATAACCTGCAAAAAAACTCTCAAGAATGGAGACAAACAAAACTATCAACATGCACTGATACCATGTGAAAATCCTCACAGCAGATCTAAGAGATGATGTATACCTCATAAGAGAGTAATTGATTAAGCAAGAAAATAGAAGAAGAGTGATCAACACAGTATAATGAGCAACAAAATAATATGGTACAGTAGAACTCGGATAGAAGCAATAATACTTCACACACACTAAATTATTAATCACAAATGGACATATAAATAATATAATGCATGAGGAATTCGAATGCCTAAGGTGGCAATTCGAATTAGCATTCATGGAGTGATCAAAGGATCACTAGAGTGTCATCGGAGCACAACTAATATCATCGGAGCACAACTGGAAGTATTCATCATCATCAGTGGAGTCATCAATGCTCAAGTAACTATCAACCATCAGTCAAACTGAGTCAAGTAGGTGTAACTGACTGTAACTGACTGTAACTAAGTATAACTAAGTGTCACTAAGTGTAATTGAGTGTAACTAAGTGTAACTGAATGTAACTGAGTGTAACTAAGTGTAACTGAGTGTAACTGAAGACAACTAGACTGGTAGGTGAAGGAGGGCGAGTTGCTTCCTAAAATCAAGGAAGAAGGGTGCATTAAGCAACTGGAGTGCTAAAACTGAATAGTGAGAAGCTCCCGAGGGCTGGCTAACTGAGGGCTAGGTGTTGGACTGATGACTGGGATGCATGCAAACCCTAGAATGCATGCAAACCCTAAAAGTGCATGCATGACTGAAAATGAAAAGGATCAAAATACTGGTGGGACTAGGATGGAGTATAGGAATATCCTAACAGCTTGGTGCACTTCAAATCGAGGTTCCTTCCAAAGGGA
Organism: Larix kaempferi; assembly: GCA_027924585.1. Classification (NCBI taxonomy): domain Eukaryota; kingdom Viridiplantae; phylum Streptophyta; class Pinopsida; order Pinales; family Pinaceae; genus Larix; species Larix kaempferi. Next base: position 5,952,719 of record BSBM01001661.1, on the reverse strand, counting down.
AGTGATGAGTTCAGAAGATGCAAATGCACATGAGCTTTTTTGACATGGTTGATGTGTTCTCCCATGGTCGTGATGTAATTGTTGAGCCATTCTCACATGGTAGGAGATGCGTTCTCCCATGGTGTAGATGTAAGGGATGAAGCCATTTTTCACATGGTTGTAGAGGTGTTCTCCCATGGTGAAAAAGTAAGGGCTGGAGCCTTCCCCAAATGGTGGTAGATGTGTTCTCCCATGTCAGTGGTGTAAGTGCTCGATGATGTGCATCTGGGCTGTGCTTCATGGACGATGAGATGATCTAAAGAGGACGATGCTATGATGATCAGGAGGATCATGGATGATGAGCATCAGGATGATGCTCCAGTTACTGCTCTATATATGTATATTCATCATGTCGGATGCTTCTTATGATCAGTTGGATCATTTATATGTATGTACGCATCATGTTGGATGTTGGATATGATCAGTTGGATTGTTTATATGTATATGTATGTACGCATCATGTTGGATGATGGATATGACCAGTTGGATCATTTATATGCATATGTATGTACGCATCATGTTGGATGCTGGATATGATCAGTTGGATCATGTATGTATATGTAGATGTATCCGGTAGATACATTGTATGATCAGGTAGATCATGTATGTTGATATGTATCAGGTATGATCAGATGGATCATGCATTTGTATATGTATCAAGTGGATACAATGTATGATCAGGTAGATCATGTATGATGATATGTATCAGGCAGATATTGTGTATGCATCAGGTGGATGCATTGTGTGATTAGGATGATCATGGATGACGAGCTTCAGGATGTTGCTCCAGATGACATGCATCAGGACGATGCAGTGATGATGATTAGGATGATCATGTGTACATCAGGATGATGTATGGTGAGTATCAGGATGATACTCTATGGCCCTGGAACAGGTTGTGCAGATGAGCATGTCTGGGAGATCCTATAGGTCGGAGTTGTGTACTTGTAATAGCCTGGGGTGCTCTTTCATGACATTGATTTGGGAGGACATATAATTTGTGCCCTGGGAGATCCTTCATGTTGGAGTTGTGTACTCGTAACATCCTAGGATGCTCTTTCAAGGTTTTGTCCTATGGCATATAATAGTGCCCTGGGAGATCCTTTAGGTCAGAGTTGTGTACCCGTAACATCCTGGGATGCTCTTTCGAGGTTTTTCCATGACCACATGTAATTTGTGCCCTGGGAGATCCTACAGGTTGGAGTTGTGTACCCGTAACATCCTAGGATGCTCTTGCGAGGTTTTGTGGTGACCACATGTAATTTGTGCCCTGGGAGATCCTATAGGTCGAAGTTGTGTACCCATAACATCCTGGGATGCTCTTTCGAGGTTTTGTGGTGGGGTTACATGTAATAGCGTCCTGGGAAATCCTACAAGTCAGAGTTGTGTACCTGTAACATCCTGGCATGCTCTTTCAAGGTTTTGTGACGAGGTTTTGTGATGAACATAATAAGTCCTGAGGATTCCACAGTATGATGGCCAGTGATGATGAAGACTTGCAGGTGGTGGGCCTACATCCAGTATGAAAAAGGACTAGCTCTGTAGAACTTCCTATGATGAGTATATTCAAAGATTGATTGAGATAGCAGCAGTAGTGATGATGACAATGACTCAATGATGATTATCCAGTGACGATGATCTAGAGAAGAAGACTTGTTCTAGAAGACCTGTGTCAAGAAATACCTTCCTAGTTAAGAGGGAGTGTTGATGTATATGTAACTTCAGAATGTATTTCATATATGTATATTGTACTCCTATAGAGATGGTATTATTCATCTATACGGAAGTGTTTGTATTCCTATAGAGATGTTATTATTCCTCTATACAAAAGTGTCGTCATTTATATTGTAAGTGTCATAACTTATACTTGATGGGTTATTAGACCACCTTGTTGGGGTCGGCCCTGTATAAGTCATGTGGGTCGAAGGGTTATTATACCACCCTATTGGGTGTCGGCCCAGTCAACATTATGTTATGTGGTTAAGTTAAGGCCGACCTAGTAAAGGTTATTAGGCAAGTCAAGTCAAGTATAAATAGAGTGCGGGAGACACTCTATTTGATCATTATATTCTCTCTCACACTCTCGGGAGAGTGGCGCACTTGTGGAGGAGGAGAAGCTACTGTTAGGAGATGTCTATCTCTTATGCTTGGGTTGTATCATTGCTGTATCTATCTCTGAGGAAGTTATTGGGGGTTTTCCCCAAGTAAACTCTGTGTCTCTTGTGTGCTTGCATTATTGTGTCCATGATTGATATGTTGTACATGTTGTTCTCTCAGTTAAGATCCTATATCATATTGAAGTAAATTCTGAAAAAATTAACACTCTTGCCAACACATTCTTCTTTTGTGAGAAATTTTACACTTATTGGTTTATCTTTGAGTTCTTTCATTCAACCCTTATTTTTCTTCCATAGTGTTATCACTAGATTTTGCACCATGACTGCTAAGGCCCAAATCCTAGAGAATCTTAACTTAAACGATGATTAGGTTTAAGGTAAAAGAAGCAGAGATCAAGTTAATATATCAGATTACTCAACAATGACTGTATAAGCACGAACAAGGGAGAAATATCACTAGAATGAACTTATATAAAGAATGAACAAGCTTTGTTTTAGATCATTGATAAACATATAAACCATCCACAAGAATCCAAGTATAGGAACGAATCATGGATAAAGAAGAACCTTTATCATTTCAAATTAAAACAAAACAGGATCAATTCGTACATAATCACTTCAAATCCTCTTTAAAAACCCAGAAATCAAATACATGCCTGTAGGTAAAATAGCAGTCTAATCTCCAATTTTCCTTATGCACTCTCATCCCTCTCGGCTGGAACTCTCTTCATATTACATTTCTTCTTAAATTTATATCAAACCATTGATCAAAACCACTCACAAGAATCGACAACTAATAATCCCAAAATAGAAAACTCTTTGGATAAGCTACAGGTATCAAGCCTTTAAATCTAGAAAATTTTAACTAAGTGTTGATCCTCTACCCCAGAATTTGGATACGTAATCAATTTTCCTGGAAATTAGCATTAGAAAATTATTGTGATCTCGATTATGATATTTTGGAGTCGTTATTTGCCACATGGAATTCTTATGGTACCACCTGGACGCAGCCTTGCGTTTTAATATTGAGAAATCTCCTTTGGACACTTATCCATAGATGTTGAGCGCTTATATACAAAATGAAGAGTATCCCTCACGTTCCCATGATTTTGAAACGCTTTTACTTTCTCTAGTATTGAAATATTCCCATCGTATTTAGTCTTTGATAAAACTCCAAGAGAAATGTATGCAAGAACTTATACAGTTGATTTTGGCTGAGGGTGAAACAAAGAGGACTTTAAGTAACCAAAATCACAAGTCTTCAGACAGGGAACAAGACTTTCAGCTTAAGATCTCGATGGCAAAATCCCTGTAGCAACATAATCTATCCATATATATCTCAACATTCCATAAGCTATAATCACAGCTCCATATATTGATCATGTGATCACTTCTCCATTTTACAAGGCGTTTTGAGCTTTATTTAAGAAAGCAACATCTCCAGCTTTACATCCTTTGCGACCTTCAGACAAGGTACTTAGCATCGAATTTAAACCATTTGGGAGTTTGGTCTTGACTGTGGATTTCAATGACATTTGAGCTTAGGCCTTTATGACATGGGGTATTCCAAATTCTCTAGGTGTGCTCGTGGCATTGAATGAAACCTTTGATTGATTACTCCTTTGACATCCCTCGATCCTTTGCTTGGAATGTTAAGCTTGGTACATAAGCTTACTCCAACACCTGTAGGCTTACTTCATCATTTAGCAATTTCCAATTCATTTGAATGCTCATGATGAAACCATTCTGTGTGCTACCTGAAAATTAAAATTTTCATGGGACCTATCTGGTACCAACATCGGGCTCTGACTGGGGATGGAGTCCTCCTTGTGAGGCTCTATAATGTCCTGATTTTGACCCTATTGGATTAAAATTGTAAATGATGTAAATATCGTTATGAAATCATGGTGAGGAGCTCGAGGCCAAGGCCCCACCATCGATTTATCGTTTTATGTATCAACAATTAAAAATCAATGCATATGGTTCTTGTGCTAGCCACGCACAAAAGAAATTAAGACATCATGTAAATATGAATTTTAATGAAATACCCACAATTAGCTATGCAATGCAACAAGAGATGGGGGAATGATTTTTATAAGGAATGGGGAGGGAAATTATTCAAACCCTTGAGCCAATAGTGTTAAGCCAAATGTCATTGAGAGAACCCATAAACCCTCAACTACCCATTTTGACTTATGCACCCAATCATTTAATTCATCAAAGAGTTGGTTGAGGTAGTTAATTCCTTGGGAATGGAGAGGTATGGCAACCAATTTCGTGTATGGGCAAGCCATCAATCTGGGAAAACATATTTTTGCTTCTTGGGAAAGAAAACACCCACAAAATTGGGCCCAAAGCCATTCTTCACCTATGGTCTTTTCTCTCTCACGTAGTCTGAGCTAGCTAGTGCTTTCTCCTTCATGTTTTCCATCATTTTCCTGCATTTTCCATAACTGGGAACTCGTTTTTGTATTGCACAGTGGTTGGGAGGAAGGGAGTCATGATTTGGGGGTTTATGGAGGCTGTTTTTATCCCTTGAATGCCCATAAACGTTTTCTGAAAACCATTTTTCTCTCCCAGGGTTGATTTCCCATTTGCCATTTCGTTTTTGGTTTCCCACGTTTTTTCTGAAACTAATGGAAACCCATTTTGGGCATCCCACTGTCAAAATGTTTCTCTTCATGCCCAACACTTGTGATTTTGCTTCTATGTGCATCCCTATTTTGGTTTGAACTTGTGAGAAAGAAATTAGGAGTGGAAGTGGACCAGAATTGGCTTGATAAACCTAGTGAGGAAGGTAACCTCTCAAGAATATCAAAAGGGCTAGCTACTCTTCTATGCACACCTGAGGGACTGTGTAGTAGTGAAGGGAATACTTCCTTGTGCCGGGTGTGTAGGTATTGTGGCGACCAAGCTAGATAGATGTTGTAGAGGGTATCCATAGCTCTTTGGTGGGGCTCACTAGCTTAGCAATTCTTCCTTTCCATTGCCTTAGCATCCTGATAAACCCAACTATAGATTAGCTTGGCTAATTTTGGGTTAAATTTGGCTATGTGTTAGTCTGTTGTTCCCTTTTTCCTTGCGGAAACCATGCCCACCTCGGGGGTGGCAGTTGTGTTGAGATATTGATGAGCACAACTAGCCTATGGTTGGGTGGAACATTGCAGTTGCATAGCTAGTTGCTCATGACTACGTTGTTTTAAGATAAGTACTCTCCTGTTTTAATTTTGTAATGTGTTTATTTGGTGAATATCATGTATATCTTGAATGTATGCTAGATGTATAATAGAATTTACTTCCGTTGTGTTTCTTGCATATATATATATATATATATACACATCTGCACATGTATCCTTTTATATTCTGTGAATTTTGTTAATAATCATGGGGCTAGATGCCCAACCTTGGAGTCATGTTCTCTCCATCGCACTAGATCAATGGGAGGGGACGTGACAGTGTGGTATCAGATCCATAGGATACAGCATTGGGCCTCTATGGGCCAAATCTGATCATAGTTACAAAGGGAAGACCCCTTCCTGATCACCACAGGTTGCAACATCAGGCCTAAATGGGCTAAGTTGAATAGTTTGCAGAGGTAAGATCACCTCCTGTTGAGCAGTGATCATCACAGAAAAAAAAAGAAAACTTTCAATTTTTTTAAAGTGTTTTTGAAATTTTGTTTAAAGTCTATGTCGATGTAAAAGAGAAAACTTTTGCGAAACGGTCGGCGACCAAATCGCTTATTTTATGTTAAATGGTTGGCGACCAATCGCTTATTTTTTGCAAAATGGTCAATGACCAATCGCAAGTTTTCGGCGAAGCAATCGACGATTTTTGCTTATTTTTTCCACAAAATTCTCGGAGGAGATAAGCTTAAAATTGCCAAAACGGTTGGAGGAGATAAGCTTAAAATCGTCGAAACGGTCGGCGGTCAGAGTCGACAGTTGGAGGTTTAAGACTCGGTTGGTGATTGGCAGTTTAAGACTCGGTCGGCGATGATAAGCTCGAAATCATTGAAACAGGTCAGAGGAAAAAATGATAAGTCCATCGAAACAGGGAAATTTGAGCAGTTTCCAGGGTGAATTTCAAGTGCCCAAAAGTGGAAAAATGACATGGAATTTATGCGCAAGATTGCGCGAAATTGAAAGAATCACAAAAAAAAAAAAATGAGGGCACTCCCACAAGGGGGAAAGCCCCCTTGACCCCCATTGTCCCCTTAAGATAGTCATTGATTGTGAGAAAAGTCTATGATTTGACAAATTGTCAATATAATATTTTCCCACATGCATGAAAGTAATTTATGAATTTATGAGAATATAATGCAGCTAACAGTTGTGTTTATAAACACATTTTGCAGAATCATAGTCACATCAAAGGCAACATTCTAGATAGTGCAATTGGAAAGTTTTGGTCTTGGTTGGGCCAAGAAAATCAACATCATGGATGATGCACAGGATCCCTATGAGCCTAATACAGATGCCATGGCAGAGAACATACATGTTGAGAATGTTGAAACAAAATCTAATGGGAGAAGAAATCAAGAGACTACCCCAGATATTGTAGCCACCATGAGGAGCCTAAGGGTGGAGTTGCAAAGTTGTAGAGAAGATAAGGAATGGATGATTAAAGCTCAGGAAGAACAAAATCAGTTGAATGCTGCCATGCTATAGAGTTTGATAGACATCCAAAGGAAAATAAACTCTAGGCATCAGGCATCAAATCCAGAAAGGAGTGGGAGTAGTTCAAGGAGGAATTCCCGCAAGAGGGCCAATAGCTCAAGAAGAGTTTTTAGAGACAAAACATATACTCCAAAAATCTCTTCTAGTGGATCATCTGACTTTGAAGAATCCATTGAAGGTTCAAAATCTTCATCTCGCAGGAGTAAGAGGAAGAGGCACTACAAGAACAATTCACGTGGGGAATTTAAGAAGGCAAAACCTCCTACATTTGATGGAGAGGTAAAATCTGGTCAAGAAGCTGAAGCTTGGCTTCTTGGGATGAGAAAGTATTTCCAAGTCCAAGACTACTCTGGGAATATGAAGGCAAGGGTAGCCATCTTCAACTTGAATGGAAGAGCATCTATATGGTGGGATCACATCAAGAAAGTGAGGATGATCAATGAAAGAAAGATTGTGTGGAAGCAGTTCAAGAAATACTTCAAGCAAAAGTACCTCTCTGATAGGTACTATGATGATAAGATCAAAGAGTTCCATGAGTTGAAATTGGGACAATTGACCATAGAAGAATATGCAAACAAGTTCTTGGAGTTGCTGAGGCATGTCAGGTATATTTGAGATGGTAAGGTGAAAATACAACGTTTTCTAAGTGGGCTAACTCAGTCATATAAAGATATGATTGGATTTGATGAACCTAGAACTCTAGAGGAGGCAATAAGGAAGGCCAAGTATTACTATGATCAAAACAAAAGCAAACCTGATTTTCATAAGGCATGGAAGGACAAGAAAAATGAGAAGTTTGACTAAAGGAAGAAAGGTTTCAAACCTCCTCATCTCAGAAATCAACAAAGGCAGCCACCATAGGTTGTGACTAAGCCAACTAGGATGATGGGAGACAAGCCAAGAGATCCAAAGGAGCCAAGAGAACCAATTCAATGTTGGGGTTTTAGAGGAGACCACATGCTTAGGAACTGTCCACATTGGAATGGGAATGTAAATCAAGTTCACAACATCCAGGGAGCTGAAACTGCGGGTCAGGTGGCGAGGACAATACTTAGAATCTATGCAGCACTAGACGACTGCCAAGCATATCATCAATCAACTATGATGAAGTTGAAGGTAAGATTGCTAAGAAATATGTTTTTATTTTGATTGATCCTGGATCTACTCACAGTTATGTCACTCCTAAAATTGTTGAGATTTGTGCTTTTAAGAAATTAAAGCATAGTAAATAGTTCAACTAGCCATTGGAACCAAGAGAAAGTTAGTGAAATTGTAGAGAAATGTCCATTAGAGATGGATGGGCTATTCACTTATGCAAATCTGAATATTTTGCCACTTGGTTCCTATGATATTCTCATTGGGATGGATTGGTTAGAAGCACACAAGGTTAAACTTTACTGCTACAATAAGACATTTGAATTCATGGACGAAGAAGGAAACCCAGGGGTTGTAAAAGGCATTCCAAAGGTGATTTATGTTAGATAGGTTTCAACCATGCAGCTGAAGAAGATATGTAGGAAAGGTTGTCAATTGTATGCAACCCATGTTTTGGAGGCAACAAAGAATGAAACTCTTAAGTTGAAGGACTACCATGTATTGAAAGAATTCAGGGATGTTTTCCTTGATGAGGTTCTAGGACTTCCTCCAAAGAGAGACATTGATTTTACAATTGAACTTATGCCAGGAGCTGCACCGGTGTATAAGACACCCTATGTTGGCAGGCGGTTTGTTGAGGAAAGATCGCAGTACTGCTGATGCTGCGACACGTTGGATGAAGGCACAAAAGGAGTATCTTGGGCCAAAGGATACCGTACTTGGCGGGTTTTGGGTCACTTGGACCATGTATTTTGTAATATTGAGTCAAGTATACCGCAGTTGGCAGGTTTTTGGTCATATGTTTTGTAATATCGAGTCATCGTACCACAGTATGCGGGTTTTTGGGTCATTAGACCAAGTCAGTTAGTAGATTGTCCATAGTGTCGGTTAGGAAAGTGGACAAGTATTGTAATCGTCGGAAGCCTACAAATAGAGGAGAATTGTAAGTGTTAGAGGGAGTGAGTAGAAAGTCGTGGATGAAGATAAGTGCTATATGCAGAGATTGACAGAGATAATACGGATATTGCATAGAGATTTATGTATTTGGTTTGCCACAGTAATATAAAGATGATGATGATTTGGTGCAATCTATGTTCTGAATGCAGTTATCTGTTTTTTGTTGCTATAATATGAATGCTGCAATAATGTGTTATTTGTCTATGTGAAAATGCTGTGATTGAAGTAATATGCGATCTCTGTTTTTGGTAATGTTAAATGCTGCGATGTGCTAAAACTTCATGGGTTTGGGATTGCTGTTAGTATCATAGTGCCACAACGTGCCTCCTCCCTCGGTGGAAACATGGTTCCGTCTGCTCTTCCTGGATGTCTCGGGTGAGACCTCCTCCGCTCTGCGGGTGTTGCTGGGTGGGCTCGAACCTGCTCGGGCTAGTGCCCAGGGAGACTGCGGTATGGGTCGACAGTTGGTGGACCCCTGTCAACTGTGAGGTCACGATTGGGTCAACAAATGGTTCCATTTTTGGGACCGTGTACAGAGTAGGAAGAGGCCATGTTGTGGCACCCGACGAAGCCAGAGATACAAAAATGGTTCAATCAGAGGTTACAGGAGTTCGCTGAAGAAGAAAGTAGGAACATGCGACTTACGATAGATCAGTGGGTGGAAAGATATATTCACGACGGCCCACATGAATGGTTTTTCTATGAATTCCCCATCATTTTGTATGAGTGGTTGTCAAAACTGACCTTTCAAAAGAAGAATTTCTAGGGAGGTGAGCCGACGACCTGGACCCCGGAGCTGATTTAGGAATTACAGAAGCTCGATAATAAGGCATCATGGGCTGTCGAGGTTTGGCTTGACAGCATCTTGGAAGGATACAATACTGAATTTGTGGTTGATACGAAGAAATCCTATAGTGAAGCTGAAAGATACTTCTTTGATAGACCGAGGGGAAGGTTTCTGCTATCGCTCCAACTGTCGATTAAGATGCTAATCTCTGAGAAAGGCATATTAAAGATGCACCTTGATCAGTAGACATCCTGGTGGGTGGAGGTCGTGGATACCGTGACTGTTGGGGAATGGTACATGAAATGGTAAAGGGGTAGATGGGTGTAGACCATGAGGAAACTATGAGTGAAGCCAAGGAAGAAAGGTTCTTACAAGGGGAGGAGCAATGTTCCAACAAGAAAAGATGCAGAGGATAGGAGAAGGTCCTGCTATGATTAGACTGCAAGACCACGAAGGAAGGCCACACGGGATGAAGCGACCTCATAGTCCTGATAGGGATAACCAGGCTACGCCCAGGATAGAGGTAGGACCAAACCCCAGCAACAACGTGCCCACACCTCCGATCACTAGCTCTCAACTAGCAAGAAAAACTACTTCAACACCGCCGAGTACGTCGATGTCGCAAAAGTTAATTGGTAGTAGTAGTACAGCGATAGGAGGAAGGAAGCCCAAGATGGCAGGCGATGATGCTAAGCTATCGTTGTTCCATGGCAGTGCGATAAACAACCCAGAGCAGTATTGGTTTTTTGTGAAGCGGTCTGGACTGTGAAATAGATCACTGATGATGATGTTAAGAAAGGACAGTTGGCCATGAACCTGCGAGGTCGTGCATTATATTGGTTCATGAAATTTGTCTTAGTCCCTACAGGGGCCCCTTATAAGTCATTAAATGAGATTTGGGATGGGCTGATTGCTGAATTTAGATGGCCTAAGTCGGAGGCCCAGTATATTACTGAACTGAAGGAAATTAAGCAGTATCCTAACGAGACAGTATGGGATTTCGACCAGCGATTCAAGACGCTGATGGAAAAGGTTAGTTTTGATATGAGAACTGTCTAACATAAAGAATGGTTCATTGCAGCTCTACTACCTCATATTCGGTTGTCGCTGATGCAACAAAACATTTCAATGCCTAACGAAGCTCTAGAGATTGCAATGCGGTTGGAGGCATCCTCGATTGGTGATAATGCAACTGGGATGTCGCAGATATAGACACGACTCGCTAACCTGACTATACAGTTGCAAGATTTAAAGAAGAACAAGGAACTGCGTGATGAAGTATGGCGTATGCGCTGCCGAAGAGAAGGGCATATGAAATATAGTTTTCTGGGTTTCCATAATTATTTGGTGTCAGGTGCACCAAACCCATTGAATGGCGGCAGTATGCCGTGGTGTTGTGTTTGTTCGGTGTTTGGGCATAGTCATGATAGTTGCCCATATATGCAGAAAATGGTCACAACTCTGGGAAATTTGTATTGCACCTTCTGTGAGTCGGTAGGACATGATGGCAACGATTGTCGTGCATATGGGTTGCTACAGGAGAGAATGTATGATGCATTCTATGTCAAAGATGATCAGCGTGCTACACTGCTATAGTCGTAGGTAGCTCAGCCGATGCCTCAAGCACAGATACAGTTCGTACCGCAGCAGCAGCAACCACAGCAGTTTGTACTGCAATATACATCGGTGAACCCCCCACAACCTCAGTATGTGCAACAACCACAGTATGCACCATAAGGGAAAGGATGTCACCAGCACCCATGCAGCTGCAATTTAACCCACCTCAGTATCAGCAGCAGGGCAGCTATCGGGGAGGCTACAGGGGCGGACGCGGTGGTGGCTTTGGTCATGGAGGAGGAGGCCGAGGTGGTCATGGACCTGTTCAATGTTACCACTGTGCAGTATGGGGGCATTATCAGCGCGACTACCCACTACTGTAGAATCAGTGTACGTTTTGTTCTAGGAATGACCATACAGTTGAGAATTGTTCGCAGTTGATTGCAAGATGGCAGGCTGGAAACACTCTACATCTACAGAACCCAGTACAACAACCAGTGCAAAACCCAGTGTAGCAACCAGTTCAGAACTAGCCCCCGCGACCATCACCGAATGCTAATCCGAATCAACCAGGGAATCCGCCACAGAATCAGACACAAGGTGCCAATACTGTGACTATTTCGGTAGAACTGCGACCACAAGATGCTTCGGTGGCTGTTGTCACTCATGGAGGTAAAATTACTGGGGAAGATGGTTCGTGACCTCTCATTTGCTTGGCTGGTCAAAAGGCAATAAATTTCGACATTTATGCAGAGCGGGAGACGTTCATGGAGGCAGGTTGCATTTTGGAGAAAGATTGCGGTAAGGCTGTTGTTTGTGATATGCCACCTATCTTCGATGCTACGTCCGATGCCGATCGACCACCACCAAGAATACTGCAGAAGTTCCTTGAAAGCTATCTATCCTTGGCACGAGACCCAGTTGCTCTAGTTGAGATTGAGGGATGGCTACAGCGAATTCCGAAAGGACGGCAGGAGTTGACAGTAAACTCCTTACAACGAAGGAAGACTAGCAAGGAAATGCGAATGAATATTCAAATCGGGGATTATGATATTGATTCTATGATTCTTGATCTTGGTTCGGATGTTAACATCTTAACCAAGTAGGCGTGGCAGAAAATGGGGAGTCCCCCATTGAGCTAGTCTCCTATGCAGCTCTGATTGGCTAACCATGTGAAGGTTACACCTATTGGGAGAGTTCTGCGACTCACAATTGATATTGAGGGAATGAAGACTTATGCTGACTTCAATGTCATTGAGGTAGTTGATGGTGGAAGATCCTATCCTGCATTGTTGGGGATAGGATGGGCTAACGATATTGGAGCTATCATTAACTTCAAGAAGCGCATGATGACTTTTGAGAACCGCGATTTTTGAGTTATCGCTCCATTGGATCCGGCTGAAGGACGTCGATATGTTGAGCCTGTCAAAGATGACGATCACACTAGATGGGATCATGCATTTAATATTTCAAAGGATTATATTCATCCCACTGTTCATGGTGAGCTGGAGTGGCACAGTGAGAGCTCCACGTCTTCCGACTCTGATGATGCATTGGAACATTGGCAGAATCGCATGCATGAAGTATCAGTCCGGAAGTGTGGTCTAGTTACACAATCTTTATGTCGTGTCATGATAGAAATGATCACATTGCCTATATATGAGGGGTTTCCTGTCCTAGACACCTTTGTAGTAGACTTTGAAGACCGTGTTCTAGAACCATAGTGACTACTGGCTTTGGAGGAAGCACTGAAGGCTGCTCTAGCACGCTGGTGGGCGATGCAGCACGTTGGTGGGAAATGCATAAGAAATTTATTAAAGATTGGTCACAATGTCGAAGGTTGATGATGGTTCAATTTGGAAATACTGAGGTTTATCACACTGGAAAGTATGATGGCCGAACCGATCCTAGTGATCATGTGATGGAGTGTCAATGGTTGTGGATCATGTGACCCAGAGATGAGTGGGTTCATGCTTTTGTCCATACTTTGGAAGAGATACCACATTCGTGGTATACTGTGGCCGAGTTATGCCGAGATATTACCACATGGGGAGAGTTAACGATCTGTTTCACTCATACCTTCACATTTGCAGATGCCAACCCTGATGTCGATAGCGCTCTGCAGCTCATCCACGATGTGATATTTCAGGTTGTTCTGGTGAAATTCCATGTTGACCCACACACCCACAGTCAGATGCAGTCTCTCATGGAGTGTTTCAATGTCAGTGGAGGGCCAGAGGATGATGATGACCCCCAAAATATTAGCATTCCCAAATCTGAAGGAAGTCACGATGTGGTACCACCTGTTGCGCCAAGTAACCCGTTCATTCAGCCGTTGCAGCTTCGTAAAATGAATATCGACACTGAAGCTACTCCCAAGTTGGCTAATGTAGGGGATTATTGGGACGATGAGATGATGAGTAAAGTTATCAAGTTACTACATGAATTTCAAGATGTGTTTCCCATGAATTTTTTTGAAATGAAGGGAATCCTGGGTGATTTAGGTGAGATGAGGATTCCATTGAAACTAGACGCTAAGCCAGTCCGGTAGTGACCTTATCGACTCAACCTGTGACATAAAGAAAAAGTCAAGGCGGAACTTGATCGGATGTTGGATGCTGGTATTATCGCACCTATGGAAGAGTCAGAACCGAACAGTCCCATGGTGGTGCAGGACAAGAAAATAGGGGAAGTGCGCATTTGTGTCGACTTGCAAAAGTTGAACGATGCTTGCTTGCATGATCCCTTTCCGACCCCATTTACTGATGAAGTACTTGAAGGAGTAGGTGACTAGGAGATGTACTCTTTCACTGATGGATTCTCTGGCTACCATCAAATTCGCATTGCCAAGGAGGATCGCCATAGGACAACCTTTGTTACTGAGTGGGGTTGCTTTTAGTACACGGTTATGCCGTTCGGGTTGAAGAATGCACTTGCGATATTTTCCTGGGTCATTGTTGCTGCATTCAAATATTTTATTCAGAAATTTCTGCAGGTATATATGGATGATTGGACTGTTTATGGATTGATTCGCGATCATTTGGCCAATCTGTGGTTAATGCTTGAGCGATGCCAACAACACCAAATATCACTAAACTTGAAGAAATGTATTTTTTGTGCTCCATTTCGGATATTGCTGGGTCATATTGTGTGTAAGCAGGGATTGTTGGTTGATCCAGCCAAGATTGTGCTTATTTTGGGGTTGCAACTACCGACTATGGTTAAGCAGTTGCACGTGACCTTGGGTCACACGAGATATGATCGCAAGTTCATTAGGGGGTATGCTGCGGTTACTGCCCCTATGGAGATATTAATGCTTGAGAGATGCCGACAACACCAGATATCGCTAGACTTGAAGAAATGTATTTTTTATGCTCCATTTGGGATATTGCTGGGTCATATTGTGTGTGAGCAGGGATTGTTGGTTGATCCAGCCAAGATTGCACTTATTTTGGGGTTGCAACCGCCGACTACAGTTAAGTAGTTGCGCGTGACCTTGTGTCACACGAGATATTATTGCAAGTTCATTAGGGGGTATGCTGCGATTACTGCCCCTATGGAGAAGTTGTTGAAAAAGGATGCGGCATTCCAGTGGAATCCGGAATGTCAGGAAAGTTTCGAAACACTCAAAGCGAAGATGGCATTGGCTCCAATCTTGGTTTTTACAGACTGGAGTAAGGAATTCCATGTCCACGTTGATGCTTCATCAGTTGCACTAGGTGCTATATTGGCTCAACCAGGCGAAGGCGACATTGATCATCCCATTGCTTTTTCTAGTCAGAAACTGTCGTCGACGGAACATAATTACACTACCACAGAACGCGAAGGACTAGCCATGGTTTACGCACTGCAGAAATTCAAGCATTATTTGTTGGGTGGCCACTTTAAAATGTTTACTGATCATTCTGCATTAAAATACTTGGTCAATAAGCCTGTGCTGAGGGGGAAGATTTGTTGATGGCTACTTTTGTTTCAGGAGTTTGATTTCAAAGTCATTGTGAAGCCGGGGCAATTGAATGTTGGACCAGATCATCTGTCACGGATTGACACAGGGGAGGAACCGACTAATATCGAACATGGGTTGCCGGATGCCCAGCTGTTCCATGTGGCCGTTATTGATAACTATTTTGATGACATCCTTTAGTTTTTGGTGACCGGCACCGCACCTGATGAATTTACTACTACTCAGAAGAAGCAATTGGTCGTCAAGGCTGCAGACTTTCAACTGATCACTGGAGAATTGTATAAATTGGGTGCGGATGAAATTTTATGCAGATGCGTCTTGCCGCATGAGCAGGCATAGATATTGGCTGAGGCACATGGTGGAGTCGCAGGAGGACATTATGGCGGTTGGGTGACTGCCCGGAAGGTGTTGCGTGCAGGGCTTTGGTGGCCCACATTACATAATGATGCGATAGACTACGCCCGGTCTTGTGATGTTTGTCAATGAACTGGAAAACTGTCCAGACGTGATGAGATGCCACTACTACCTCAATTAACGCTACAACCATTTGAGAAATGATCCGTGGACTTTGCAGGGAAGATCAATCCACCAGGGAAACATACAGGTGCCCGATATATTATCACGGGGACCGAATATTTCACCCAATGGGCGGAGGCGGCCCCTGTCGTTGATTGTTCAACAACAACGGCCGCTCAGTTCTTGTTTGACCACATTATCACTTAGTTCATCTGCCCTAAGATTTTACTGAGTGATCAAGACAACCATTTTCTCAATTGCACCATCAGTGCCTTGACAGAGGAATTGCAGATTCAGCACAAGAAGAGTACACCCTATCACCCACAGGCGAATGGGACGGTAGAAGCATTCAATAAGGTATTAGAGCATGCATTGACAAAGGTGTGCAATGCAAACCATGACGACTGGGATTTGAAAGTTCCAGCGGTGCTATGGTCTTATCGCACCACATGTAAAAGGTTGACTAGTCAGACACCTTTCAAGCTGGGCTATGGGAAGGAAGCAAGTATGCCTATGGAATACATTGTCTCAAGTTTACGAATTGTAGCTGTTACGGGCATGGATGATGTTGCAGCATTAGACGAGGGTCTAGCACAATTGGTGGAGCTCAAAGAAGATCGGTTTATTGCTGGCTTTCATCAAGGGGTAGAGAAGGATCGCCAGAAGGCATGGCATGATCGCCACATCAAACACAAGCAGTTTCAGCAAGTTGACTTAGTACTATTGTATGACAGTATGTTTATGAAACATCTAGGCAAGTTGCAGATGCATTGGCTAGGTCCCTACTGCATCAATAGTATTACTTCAGGAGGAGCGGTTCAGTTGTAGTGATTGGATGGGCGGATGCTCCCCAAGTTGGTAAATGGTCATAAATTGAAACCCTATCGCGCAGGCTCGGAGCAATGCGATGTTTGAGTCGCATTGGGCCTAAAAAAAATGAGTGATGATGATTGTTGCAGGTTGCTTGGTGGCGGATGGAACACCAACAGAAAATGGCATGCGATAGCAAGAGGCTTCTACAGCAAGTTTGGCATAGTCAGTGATATATGGCAACATGGCGACCTCGTTAGATCAGTAATAAATGCCAAAAGTAGAGATAGTTAATTAATGGCGTGTTTGAATTATGGGCATTAATGACAAATATGACCGAAGGGAGGACAGGATCGTCGACGGATTTCTCTCATTAATACGAGGATTTAGTTGAGTTAATGCACGATTCAGTCACGATTAGGGTGGATTTAGAGAAATGTTATAAGTATGCCCTTGTGTCGGTCGGAAGACACGACATAATTAGTAAGTAGTGTTGTTGTGAATTGTTGTAGTGCTCTGAGCTACTCGCTGCTGAGTATATAACAAGTAGTATTGAGGTATGCTAGGTGAATTCGAGCCCGTCGACATTAGTAGTGAAGTAGAATCTCTGTTTATTCCGGCTGTTGTTGAACGAGAAGGTACATCATCGACCACTATTGATCTTGGATTTGAGGTCGCCAACATGTCAGTGGGTACATCAGCTCTTTCTAAGAAGCATCAAGGAGGTCAGCCTTGTGAATCCCCAAAGAGTAAGAGGTTAACTTGATCTACGACGGCTGGAGGAGTTATAGAGAAAGGGAGACCATCCAGTCACCCTGTGACTACATCTTCCCAATGGCTAGGCCAGTATGCCACTAATATTCTTGGGTACATCCCTCCTGTTCAACTAGATGTCACACCGTGGAAGATCACCTCAAAGCTGAAATTCAGTGTGAAGATACCCACACTCCCGACAGGATTGGAGTGCTCGACAGATATTGGGTCGACGTTGATGTGCCTGTGCTATGCTGATCATGACATGGTGGCCCAGCCTGCAATTGCCTCCACACCCTATGTCAAGGAGATGCGCCATTTACCAGAACCAGTGATACATGAGTGGGCTCGTGGGTTGAGGCAGGCCAACCTATTAGGGTTAATTAATATGCCACACTTCAGACACTTGATGGAAGTTAATTCTTGTGTAAAGAAACTCTTGTCGTTCTTCCATGGAGGTTCATTATGGTTGGATAGAGAAATCCTAGTCACTGTCGACTTGATTTCTGAGATTACCGGCTTGCCCAAAAATGTTGTTGATCCGACAAACTTTCTTCAAGGAAAGGCCACTGAGAGGAAGCGGGCACGTTAATTGGAATGGAAGTATGGCTTGGAGTCAGATGGGTGCAAGTATTGCACTAGTGCCTGCAATAATCAAGCATTACTCACAGGCATTAAGATCCTATGCTGTAAGGTGATTAGGGGAAGTCACCCTAACCAATGTAATGCAGGGATAGTTGCTTGCACCGAGCAATGCATGGAAGGAGTCTAGATGAATTGGTCCTTATATCTTTTGAACCAGCTCATAGAGGATGTCACAAATGTCCAAGTGGGGAGAGGTGCCTTTTCATATAGTTGGTTGTTGCTGCTCATTGCTCTAGTTGCATGGAAAGAGCCTGATACATATCAGCGTATGGACTGCCCGACTGCTAAGGAATGATGCGGGGTTCGTTATAAGAATCTGTGGGCTATGCGTGAGTTGGAGCGAACCCAGGAGTGCTAGGTACATTTTTGGCTGTACATAGAAATGCTTTGTGACGCCGCAACTCGGGTCCCACGGATATCTGCCAACATTGTGGCATGCTTCACACCGGTCATGGCATTTGCAATATGACCGAGTGTCATACATATCCAGGATCGCCATGACATTAATCGACAATGGTTGCAGACAAAGTATAGAGTGACAGTAGCAGAGTTGGAGGTGATTGTGAACGAGTGGCCGGAGGCATGGCGACAACCCATGAGTCCTGCAGAAATTGATGCTGGAGGTCCATCGGAGGGCCCTCCGGAGCCAGGATCACTCAGGATCAGCAAATTCATCATAGTTCCGAGAAAGAATCAAAGCGCACACCAACTGAGGATGATAGCAACCGTGCTTTGGAGGAAAATCGGATGAAGCAGCGCCATGAGTATGCCACGATCAGCGGGATGTCCTTACCAGTTGAGGCACAGTTGGGCCGGTTAGTCACAGCCAATAATAATGCCGCCATGGCAGCTATTGATAAAATGTCTGTCAAAGTGGAGGCGGGCTTCTCTACGCTCGCTGCCCGTCTGGACTCTCTGGGCAATGCAGTGTTACAAACAGAACCAGGTAGTGTATCCATAAAGGAGACAGTCATGATCTGCACCATGCCCTGGGTAAGGAACATCAACATTCCCCCGATTGCGATTGTGACCGACAATGAGTAGCTGCAAAATGTGTTGAAGTCAATTGAACAAGTGACTGTCAATGTGAATGCACTATCGGCAATGGCCCTGATAACAATGCAGCAGAGCGCCTCCCAAGAGATGGCGGATAGAATGCATGGAATCAGTAAACGCTTTCACCAATTGCAGGAAAGAGAGGCAACTGTGACCACCGAGAAAGATAGAATTCATTATTTAGGTAACATTATCTCAAACGAAGGAATATGCATGGACCCTGAGAAGATTGAAGCCATTATTAATTGGCCAA
Source organism: Larix kaempferi (assembly GCA_027924585.1). NCBI lineage: Eukaryota > Viridiplantae > Streptophyta > Pinopsida > Pinales > Pinaceae > Larix > Larix kaempferi. The sequence continues at coordinate 5,933,491 of BSBM01001661.1, read as the reverse complement.
CTCCAAGGAATGTGACAGATGTGAGATCCTTTATTGGACTTGCTGGGTACTACAAGAGGTTCATTGAAGGATTCTCCAAGGTCGCACATTCAATCACTTCTTTGCAAAAGAAGGGGATAAAGTTTGAATGGACACCAAGATGTCAGTAAAGATTCCAATGGTTAAAGAATCTTCTTACAAGTGCACCGATTTTGAAAATTGGAGACCCATAAAAAGATTTTGTGGTGTGTACCGATGCATGCAATCAAGGACTTGGAGGAGTTCTTATGCAAGACAACCACGTGGTATGCTATGAGTCAAAAAAGTTGAAGGAGCATGAGAAGAACTATGCTACTCATGATTTAGAACTTGCAGCCATAGTACACGCCCTAAAGATGTGGAGGCATTACCTAATGGGAAGAAAATTTGAACTAAGGACAGACCATTGTGGACTAAAATACTTGTTTGATCAGCCAACTTTAAATGCTAGGCAAGCTAGATGGTTGGAATTTTTGTGTGAATTTGATTTTGAAATCAAACACATAAAATAGAAATAAAACAAGGTGGTTGATGCACTCAACAGGAAAGTACATGAAATGCATGCGGCAATGCTTAGTACTTGCCAACCAGATTTGAGGCAGCAGATTGTTAACCATATCGTTGAGGATGAAGTGTACGTGCAGATAAAGGACAAATTGCAGTAGCAAGACCTTGAAAAGAAGTATGAAGGATATCATTTGGAGGGATACAAACTTCTTACTTATAAAATAGAGTCTATATTCCAAATGTGGCAGATTTCAAGAGGATTGTTATGGATGAAATCCATAAAGATCCATACTCTGGTCACCCAGGATATCAGAAAACAATTGTTACAGCAAGAAAATATTATTTCTGGCTAGGGATGAAGAAGGATGTCACTGAATACATTTCTAAGTGCATGAAATGTCAGCAGGTGAAGGTTGAACACCAACACCCAACAGGTTTATTGCATCCATTGCCAATCCCAAAATGGAAATGGGAAGTAATTTCCATGGATTTTACTATAGGGTTTCCAATGACTGTGAGACAACATGATTCCATCATGGTTGTGGTGGAAAAGTTAACAAAGGTAGCACATTTTGTACCCATTAAGTCTACATATAAAGCCGATGCCATTGCAAATATTTTCATGAAGGAAATTTTCAGATTACATGGATTTCCTAAGGCAGTAATTTCTGACAGGGATACCAAGTTCACTTCCAATTTTTGGAAAGGTCTCTTCATAGATTTGGGTACAGAATTGAGCTTTAGTACCGCATACCATCCTCAAACAGATGGAAAAATAGAAAGAGTAAATCAGGTGCTTGAAGACATGCTTCGCATGTATGTAATGGACAAACAATCCAAGTGGGAGGATTATCTACACTTGGTAGAGTTTGCATATAACAATGGGAAGAAAGCATCATTGGAAATGAGTCCATATGAGGCTTTGTACGACAAAAGGTGTAGGACACCAGTGACTTGGGACAATCCAACGAACAGAATTTTACTTGGGCCAAAATTGCTTAAGGAAATGGAACAAGAGGTTGCAAAGATCAGGTAGAATTTAAAAGAAGTGAGACATAGACATAAACGCTATGCAGATAATCATAGAGTGCATAGGGAATTCAGTGTTGGGGATCATGTGTATCTTAGAGTGAGGCCAAGGAAGATTTCCTTGAAGCTTGGGAGTTGTGCCAAGCTATCACCTAGATATTGTGGGCCATTTGAAGTGCTTGAAAGAATATGGCCAGTTGCATATAGGCTTTCATTTCCTGCTAGCACTAGAGCTCATAATGTTTTTCATGTCTCTTTGCTTAAGAAATATGTACATGATCCTAACCATGTGATTAATTGGGATGTGATCCAGGTGGAACCCGAGGGAGAGTTACAAACTGATCCATTATGCATCCTAGACAAGAAGGTAACATTGCTCCGGAACCGAGCCATCAGACAGGTAAAGGTGTAATGGAAGCACTACGGTCCCGATGAGGCTACATGGGAGCTGGAGGATGTCATGAGAGTGGCATATCCATTTTTGTTCAATTTTGATGAGCACTGAGGACAGTGGTAATGTAAGGGGGAGGGGAATGTAATGTCCTGATTTTGACCCTATTGCATTAAAATTGTAAATGATGTAAATATCATTATTAAATCATGGTGAGGAGATCAAGGCTAAGGACCCACCACCGATTTATCGTTTTATGTATCGGCAATTAAAAATTGATTCATATGGTTCTTGTGCTAGCCACTCACAAAATAAATTAAGACATCATGTAAATATGAATTTTAATGAAATACCCACAACTAGCTATGCAATGCAACAAGATATGGGGGCATGATTTTTATAAGGAATAAGGAGGGAAATTATTTAAACCCTTGAGCCAATAGTGTTAAGAAAAATGTCATTGAGAGAACCCATAAACCCTCAACTACCCATTTTGACTTATGCACCCAATCATTTCATTCATCCAAGAGTTGGTTGAGGTAGTTAATGCCTTGGAAATGGAGAGATATGGTATCCAATTTCGTGTATGGAAAAGCCATCAATATGGGAAAACATATTTTTGCTTCTTGGGCAATAAAACACCCATGAAATTGGGCCCAAAGCCATTCTTCACCCATGGTCTTTTCTCTCTCACGCAGCTTGAGCTAGCTGGGGATTTCTCCTTCACGTTTTCCATCATTTTCCTGCATTTTCCATAGCCGGGAACTCATTTTTTCATTGCAAAGTGGCTGGGAGGAAGGGAGTCACAATTTGGGGGTTTGTGGAGGCTGTTTATGTCCCTTGAATTCCCATAAACGTTTTCTGAAAACCATTTTGCTCTCCTAGGGTTGATTTCCCATCTACCATTTTGTTTTTGGTTTCCAACATTTTTCTAAAACTATCGGAAACCCATTGTCAAAATGTTTCTCTTCATGCCCAACACTTGTTATTTCGTTGCTATGTGCATCCCTGTTTTGGTTTGAACTTGTGAGCAAGAAGTCAGGAGTGGAAGTGGACTAGAATTGGCTTGATAAACCTAGTGAGGAAGGTAACCTCTCAAGAAGATCAAAAGGGCTGGCTACTCTTCTATGCACACATTGATGAACACTATAATGGAAGGTATGGCCTGAGGGACTGTGTAGTAGTGAAGGGAATACTTCCTTGTGCCAGGTGTGTAGGTATTGTGGGGACCGATCTAGATAGATCTTGTAGAGGGTATCCATAGCTCTTTGGTGGGGCTCACTAGCTTAGCAATTCTTACTTTCAATTGCCTTAGCAGTCTGATAAACCAAACTCTAGATTGGCTTGGTTGATTTTGGGGTATATTTGGCTATGTGTGAGTTTGTTATTCCCTTTTTCCTTATACAAATCCTTCCCAGCTCGGGGGTGGCAGTTGTGTTGAGATATTGATGAGCACAACTGGCCTATGGTTGGGTCGAACGTTGCAGTTGCATAGACAGTTGCTCGGGACTACTTTGTTTTACGATAAGTACTCTCTTATGTTAATTATGTAATGTATTTATTTGATGACTATCATGTATATCTTGAATGTATGCTAGATGTGTAATAGAATTTACTTCCACTGTGTTTCTTGTGTATATATATATATATATACATCTACACATGTCTCTTTTTATATTTTGTGAATTTTGTTAGTAATCATGGGGCTAGATGCCTGGCCTTGGAGTCATGTTCTCTCCATTGCACTAGATCTATGGGACGGGATGTGACAGGCTCCAGGAATGTTGAGACCCTGTGCCTTCTATCCATTGGGATGGAGTCTTATTGTGTCTCCATTTTGTAATGGTCAAAGTTCTTCACGATATTCACAACGAAGAGATAACAAGAATTTTTTGAATATTTTCAATATTCACTTGGCCTCCGATGCAACAAAAGCACAATATGCAACACCAACATCATTCTCAAACCATGAAGACAAGCATTAGTAAATTTGGGTGTTATGCATTGTTCTAAAGCCTTGGCAGGTGTGCATTCCTTCAGGGTATATTAGTACATAATGAACCTGAAATATTTGAAATATAAAACTTCAAATGCTTTTACCATCACCGGGAGAGCTTGAACATTTAGCATTTTTCCTTAATATGATCTGTGCCAGAGTTTCAGTATATAAAAATCTGTGCCAAAGTCTCAGTATAAATACTCGGAATTCTACAATATCTTCAATTCTATCATGATACCTTCCATGTTCAATGTTATCATTAAGAGAATGCTACCTTCCAACGCTTCATTTTGATATTTCTATCATGGCGCACTCTTAACATGGAGTCTTTATGTTGATCTATTGTATTCTCATCTAAGCTATTTAACACCATAATAAGCTGAAAAATAAAACCTGACAGAAACAAACTGTACACCTAACAACTAATCCATGTACTACACTGAAACCAATGCAAAGTAGAAGCTACAGTTAAATTAAAAATCAAATTCTTGCATGGAAATTTTATTTATGCACATCCCTACTTTGATCAACTGTGCTGCTACCTGATCAAGTGAAATCATGCTTCCAATGAAGCCATGCAAGAAACTGATATACTGATGAAACTCTTAATCTGGATTGGACAAATGAAGGAACCCATGGCATACCAAAGTGTAGTTTGAAAAGAGAGCATAACCAATATCCACTAAAAAAGAATGATTTGACATCTGAACTGATCGAAGACTTCAGATAATCAGCCACAGGGTCATAAAAGTCATAAAGAAATACCTTTTCTTGTTGTTTCAGCTGGAAATTGGATTGTCTCTGCATATTTTCTGCTTCATGGTTGTTGTCAATTTCATTTGTCTACAAAACTGAAGGTTGCTGCAAGATTTTCTTAATGTTTTGAAAGATTTCCAGTGATGTATAACTTAAAGACATCTGATCCTCGTGATTTATAGCTATAGTAGACACCTTTTCAGATCCACAACAATTAAAAAAAATTGCAGCAGATGAAACTTCAGAAACTTGATTATTTGTACTCCACTTCCTTGAGAATACAGATCATTTCAGAAATCATTAAAAACTTGTTGATGATCATGAGGAACACTTTCATATTCAAAGATTTCTTGATTACAAGTACTCTGATCTTTGATATTGACAAATTTTTTAAATAAAAGTTCAAACTCCATACAACATTTCTCATACATAAAATCATCGCCATAACCTTGTTTGCAATGATTATTAAATGCAGTATGAAAATATTTCAGTGAAATAATGATAACAACAGGGAGGGTTCTACACCACTCACGAGTGTACACTTCCAAATAAAATCTGATCATTTTAATAAGAACATCCTCATGGTCAATTATTAGCCTATGCATACACTCGTGAAAATCCAACAGATGTTTAGCATGATGATCATAGTCTTTTCCTCCAAATATCGGAAGGCAATATTCCCATACTTCTCTATCAGGTACAATATTTGGAAAACCAGATATACTTGAGAAATCACAAAATCGTACCTCTGAGCAAGAATCTCGTCCATTTTGAATTAGGGAAGCCACCAATATATTCACCTGTGATGAAGCTGGAGTCACCAGGTAAAGAATTGTAGCCAAACCAATGCCCTGCCCTTGTCTACCATCAAGAGCTGGATCTGATCGTTGTTGTTCTTTCTCAGGGAAGATATCTTCGGTCCTCCGTACCTGGCAATGACACCAAAAGATGTTATCACTAGAGTTTTCACCTTGACTTCTAAGGCCCAAAGCCTAGAGAATCTTAACTTAAAGGATGATTAGGTTTAAGGTAAAAGAAGCAGAGATCAGGTTAATATATCAGATTACTCAGCAGTGACTGTATAAGCATAAACAAGGCAGAAAGATCACAAGAATGAACTTATATAAGGAATGAACAAGCTTTGTTTTAGATCTTTGATAAACATATAAACCATCAACAAGAATCCAAGTATAGGAAAGAATCATGGATAAAGCAGAACCTTTATCATTTCAAATTAAAACAAAACAGGCTCTATTCGTACATAATCACTTCAAAGCCTCTTTAAAAACATAGGAATCAAATACATGCCTGTAGGTAAAATAGCAGTTTGATCTCCAACTTTCCTAATGCACTCTTGGCCCTCTTGGCTGGAACACTCTTCAGATTACATTTCTTCTTAAATTTATATCAAACTATTGATCAAAACCACTCACAAGAATTGGCAACTAAAAATCCCAAAATAGAAAAATCTTTGGATAAGCTACAAGTCAAGCCTTTAAATATGGAAACGTTTAACAGAGTGTTGATCCTCTGCGCCAGAATCTGGATACATAATCAATTTTCCTGGAAATTAGCATTAGAAAATGATTGTGATCTCGATTATGATATTTTGGAGTCGTTATTTGCCACATGGAATTCCTATTGTACCACTTGGACGCAACCCTGCGTTTTAATCTTGAGCAATCTCCTTTGGAAACCTATCCATAGATGTTGAGCTCTTATATACAAAAAGAAGAGTATCCCTCAGGTTCCCATGATTTTGAAACGCTTTTACTTTCTATGGTATTGAAATATTCCCATCATATTTAGTCTTGATAACACTCCAAGAGAAATGTATGCATGAAATTATATAGTTGATTTTAACTGAGGGTGAAACAAGGAGGACTTTAAGTAACCAAAATCGCAAGTCTTTAGATAGGGAACAAGAATTTCAAATTAAGATCTCGATGGCAAACTCCCTGCAACAACATAATCTAGCCATATGTATCTCAACATTCCATAATCTATAATCGCAACCCCATATATTGATCATGTGATCACTACTCCATTTTACAAGTCATTTTGAGCTTTATTTAAGAAAGCGACATCTCCGGCTTTACATCCTTTGCGACCTTCAGACAGGGTACTTAGCACCAAATTTAAACCATTTGGGCATTTTGTCTCGACTATGGATTTCAATGAAATTTGAGCTCGGGCCTTTATGACATGGGGCATTCCAAATTCTCTAGGTGTGCTCGTGGCATTGAATGAAACCTTTGGTTGATTACTCCTTTGACATCCCTCGATCCTTTGCTTGGAATGTTAAGCTTGGTACATAATCTTACTCCAACACCTACAAGCTTACTTCATCATTCAACTCTTGCCAATTCATTTGAATGCTAATGATGAAACCATTCTGTGCATTGCCAGAAACTTAAAATTTTCATGGGACCTATTTGGTACCAACACATAGATTTCTCTTTAAAGATACTTCATATAATTTTATTTTTTTTAAAGGAGTCTTCAATGCCATACAAGCAACTTCTCAACTTTATGTTTTTGCTCACCTTTTTGAACAAATATCAAATTGATATGCACTAGCTTCATTCCCACTTATACTCTTCTTCCAACACTTTATTTTATAGCCTTCACCATGATTCCTCAGTCTTTGCTACAACTTCAAAAAAATTCAGAGAGAACTTCATGAAACTGATATGTGTCTGAATACCAATTGTTCCTTCGCAATCTTCAACTATTGAAGCTCTGACTGAAGTTCCACATAATATGCAAATTTTGAATCTATAGCCTTCTCCTCCTGATTTCTAGGATGTAATCTTACTGCTACTTTTACTCATCCTAGCACTTTCCAATAAAAAGAATGACTATTTATAATTGCCCCATCAGACAGTCCTTAAAATTTTCTAAATCTGCTCTTGTATTAATCTTTACATGTGCTCATCAACTATGAAGATAGGCTTATCAAATTTTCCAAGTGTAGAATGTGGAAGGTCATCCCAAAGCAATGTAATCAAATGAGTACTTTCAAGATGGAGAAAGTTTTCATTTAATGTGTCATGGCTTCATATTTTGTAGAATCATATAGCACCAACAAATTGCAACAATTCATCATTCCAGAGAACTATAGATGAACTTTCATGAACCATCTCACCTGAATAATAGGATAATCTTCATCTTGGTTTACATATTTTATGGTATTCATGTATCTCATGGATCACACATTCTAATATTTCATGTTACTTACACTATGCTCTTTTCCAACCATATACTAGTCGTACAATCATTTCTTGTCTTTCAGGAATATAGCTTTTTACCAAGTACTCTTATGACTCTTATTCTCCTTGTTTTGATGGCAACCTCAAAACATTCTTTTCTTCTTACCAAAATATATTTTCAAGTGCCAATTGCAATTTTTTGATATTAACTCCCCCTTAGTACAAGATCCTTTCTAATGCTTCATTTAGGGTTCTCTTTTAAGTCATGAGGGTTTTAGAAAATACATCCATCTTCAGTTCCAGCATCTTCACTAACTTCTTCTTCATCATATTTATCTCCATCAATGTGTTCTTTTACATCTTCATCTTGCATCCCATCATAGTGGATTCCATTCTTATCTACAACACTATTATGCTTAACAACATCTTTGGAAACTTCATTGTGGCTTGGGGTCTTTGTTTCCCCTGACTCTTTGTAGTCTTCCTTTCTTCTCCACATCTTTCCATGAGGTACCCTGCTTAATAACCTTGGTTGTTTCTTGGATTCCCTACTTATATTTTTTCTCTTGGTTCTACAATCGACATCCTTGTGACCAAGCTTGTGATAGTAGTGACAGTATCCATAGAATCTTCCTTTATGTTCGAGGAATCTTTGATCTTCCTGCTTCATATATTCTATCTTTTTCCATCTCTTCCTTTGTTCTTGACATTTTATTGAAGCATTATTCCACAGCTTACATTCTCTAGCCATATGTCCAAAATTATGACATGTGTAGCATTGACCAAAAAAGATCTATTGGACCCTACTTATCATTGGTCCTTTAGGTGTCATATCAGTTATGTCTTTATTATGAGATGAGGGAGCACAATTCTGACTATCCTTCTTAATCGAGATTTTGAGTGCAGTAGCATGGCTTCTTTCATTTCTATCTTGGAGTGTAGAGGAAAAATATTTTGAATTCTTTTCTTTGTCATAGCCTAATCCAGTTTTGTCACTTAATGGTTTTTGGCTACTCAAGATCTCATCTAAAATATTTGAACTGCTTTCATATTTTGACTTAATAGATTCTTCATCGAGCTTCTTTCTAAGCTGCATAATCTCTTCTTCAAGCTTCTATGATTTTTGCATTCTCTTTTTGAGCTATAAAACTAGATCCTCTTCAATCTTCTTGGCCTCTTCAAGCTGGTTTTTCAAGTTACTAATGATTTGGTTTTATTGTTTGTTCTTTTTCCTGGATTTATCAAGTTATTCAAGAGCACTGATTAATTCAGCTCTTAGACCTACTTCTCCTTCTTCCATTGATTCATCATATTGAGTTTCTATTCCCATGAATAGAATCCCTGTTTCCTCATCATCACTTGTGTCTTCATCTTCACTATCTTCCATGGTGTAAGATATTTTCTTCTTTTCATTGAACTCCTTTTTGTTTATTATTTTTCCCTTTTTGAACTTCTTTGAAGCTTCTTTCTCATTACTCCCATTTTTCTTAGGATAAGGACATTTTAAAGCAAAGTGTCCAATTCTTCCATAGTTAAAGCACTTTAGAGGTAGATTTCCCTTGTACTTGCCAGTACCTCTCTCAAGCTTTCTGATGAACAAGGCTTCTTCATCATCTAAGTTTTCTGATTGGTTATTGGATAAGGCTTTAAAGGCTTCTTCTTTCCTTGATTGACCATCTTCTCCTTTTATCATTTCGTAGGTGTTGAATATCCCATGTAGTTCATCTAATGTCATGTCTTTAAGATCATCTCGTTCTTCTAGAGAAGATACTTTTGAGTCATACTTCAATGGAAAGGTTCTTAGTACTTTGTCCACTACTTCTCTCTCCTCTAATTCCCCTCCAAGGCCTCGGATAACATTGACAATTTTATCTACTCTTAGAAGATATTCTGCAATATTTTCTTCCTCCTTCATTTTCAAGCTTTCAAGCTATCCTTTGTATGTCTGAAGTTTTGATTGTTTGACTTTGGATGCTCCTTCATAGACAATTTTTAATTTATCCCAAGCCTCCTTGGCTGTCTTACATTGCATGACTTTCACAAACATTGTGTTTGTTAACCCATTCAATATTGCATTTATGGCTTTTGCATTGGCCTCATATTGGTCAAGTTCTTCTTGGTCTATAGGTAGGTTGTCTGTTATGTTATACTTATTTTCAACCACTCTCTAAACCTTCCATCCAAGAGACATTAGGTGACACTTCATTCTTGCACTCTAGTATGCATAGTTAATTCCTATGAACAGTGGAGGTATGTTGGTAGCTAATCCTTCCTATTGATCCATTGTGGTGTTTAATGAGGATCTTCCTTCCACTGGTTAAACTGTAATGAAGGAACCTTGCTCTGATACCAATTGTTGGAATATTGGTCAATACTGAGAGGGGGATGAATTAGTATTGTTAACTTTTTACGATTTTAAACCACTTATTTAAACTTAATCAAAATATGGAATCAACAAAATACAAAGAACACATATTTTTATCGTGGAAGCTGTGGTAAGACTTTCTTCCTATGGGTAAGAAGAGGTCTTCTTAGGCTAGACTAGGATATACTAGTTTTAATCTAACACAATTAAGCAACAAATGATACCTTGGACCCTAAAATAAAATCATAAAACAAGATTGAATGTATTTGGTGACAAGAAGAAGATGTAACTCACCTTCCAATCAAACTTTTGTCCCACTTTTAGCTTTGATCTTGAAGCTCCCAAATCGAACCTGTCAAGATCGAATAAGAAACAAACAAAAGATCTCCCAAACACTTTGAAGCATAAGTTAGGTTTAAATCTTAGAATATACACCTCATGGGAATGATTCAAGCATAATACACATGAAATGGGAAACAAGACAAGTTATTATTAATGGAAACTTGAAGATACTTACATAGGGTTACTTGATGCCCAAGTCACCTTCAACTCCAAGGTTTCCTCCCTCTAGCTATCTCTGTAAATGCTCCAAGATCTTAAGTTGGATTCCCAAGTAGTCCTTCCCTTGGCTCATGGATGGCATCTCCTTTATAGCACTATAGAAGTTAACTATTAATTTTTCAGAATTTACTTCAATCTATTCTAGGATCTTAACTGAAAGAACAACATGTACAACATATCTACAACATATCAATCATGGACACAATAATGCAAGCACAGAAGAGACATAGAGTTTACTTGTGGAAAACCATAAAGGTGAAAAACCCCAATAAATTCCTCAGAGATAGATAGAGAAATGATACAACCCAAGCATAAGAGATAGACATCTCCTAGCAGTAGCTTCTCCTCCTCCACAAGTGTGCCACTCTCCAAAGAGTGTGTGAGAGAATAAGATGATGAAATAGAGTGCCTCTCGCACTCTATTGATACTTGACTTGACCTGCCTAATAACCTTTACTAGGTCGGCCTCAACTTAACCACATAACACAAAGCTGACTTGACCGACACCCAATAGGGTGGTCCAATAACCCTTTGACCCACATGGCCGACCCCCAATAGGGTGTTCTAATAACCCTTCAACCCACATCACTTATACAGGGCCAACCCCAACAAGGTGGTCTAATAACCCATCAAGTATAAGTTATGACACTTACAATATAAATGATGACACTTCCATATAGAGGAATAATAACATCTCTATAGGAATACAAACACTTCCGTATAGAGGAATAATACCATCTCTATAGGAGTACAATATACATATATGAAATACATTCCGAAGTTACATATACATCAACACTCCCTCTTAACTAGGAAGGTATTTCTCGACACAGGTCTTCTAGCACAAGTCTTCTTCTCTGGATCATCATCACTGGATAATCATCATCGAGTCATCGTCATCGTCACTACTGCTGCTATCTCAATCAATCTCTGAATCTACTTGTCATAGGAAGTTCTACAGAGCCAGTCCTTTTTCATACTGGATGTATGCCCACCACCTGCAGGTCTTCATCATCACTAGCCATACTGTGGAATCCTCAAGACTTATTACATGCGTCACAAAACCTTGAAAGAGCATCCTAGAACTGATTACGAGCACATAGCTCAACCTATCGGATCTCCCAGGACCTTTTGCATGCTACTACACAACCTATCCATGGCCACAGAGTATCACGAAGCACAACCTATATGCACACACACAACACTTACACTCACCGGCATGGGAGGACCAACCTACCACCATCCGTGAAAGGCTCACAGCACTTACATCAACGACCATGGGTGGGCCAACCTACCACCATGTCGGAATGGCACAACACTTATATTGCATCCATGGGAGAACACATCTACAACCATGCTCAAATGGCCCCAACACTTATATCGCAGCCATGGGAGAACACATCTACAACCATGCTCGAATGGCCCCAACACTTATATTGCAGCCATGGGAGAACACATCTACAACCATGCTCGAATGGCCCTGACAGTTACATCACGACCATGGGAGAACACATCTTCCACCATGTCGGAAAAGCCCAACAATTACATCACAACCATGGGAGAACACATCTACAACCATGTCCGAAAAGCTCATGTGCATTTGTGTCTTCGGAACTCATCACACATAATCCAACTGATTAGGTAATGTATCCACCTGATACATATGATCATCCTGATCATCATAGCATCATCCTGATGCATATCATCTAGAGTATCGTCCTGATACTCATCACTGCATCGTCCTGATGCATATTTGGAGCAACATCCTGAAGCTCGTCATCCATGATCATCTTGATCATACAATGCATCCACCTTATGCATACATAGTATCTGCCTGATACATATCATCATACATGATCTACCTGATCATACAATGTATCCACTTGATACATATACAAATACATGATCCACCTGATCATACCTGATACATATCAACATACATGATCTACCTGATCATACAATGTATCTGCCTGGTACATCTACAGATACATACCCCTGATCCAACTGATCATATCCAACATCCAACATGATGCGTACATACATATATATAAATTATCCAACTGATCATATCTAGCATCCAACATGATGCGTACATACATATACATATAAATGATCCAACTGATCATCTCCGACATCCACCTGATGCATATACAGAGCAGTAACTGGAGAATCATCCTGATTCTCATCATCCAGCACTTACATCCATAGCCATGGGAAGGATCCTCCTCTCACCGTGCTTGAAATGGATCCTACAAATGTGTCCATCACTTCTTCCTTGAAGTGGTATCAATCTGAAGAACACCAAGCCTCTCTCTGAAGTACTCGAACTTCACTGTCAGCACATCTGCAATCTGCTCATCTGTCACAACCTACAGGAGCTTCACTACTCCTCTCTACACCATATCCCTGATATAGTGATAGTTGATCTTAATGTGTTTCGACCTGTCGTGGAACACCAGATTCTCATACAGCTTCACACAACTCTGGTTGTCACAAAAGATACTAGTAGCCTTCAGCGGGAGATCAAATAACTCAGGCAGTAGCTTCCGAAGCCATACTGCCTCACAACTAGCTGAACAAGTTGCAACATACTCTGCTTCAGTTGTACTCAGTGCTACGTAGGACTGCTTCCTGCTAAACCAAGAGATCACACCTGATCCCATACTAAAGTAGCACCCAAAAGTGCTCTTCCTATCTACAGCACTGCTTGCCCAATCTAAATCAACATAACCTTGCATGTTAAACTTTTGATTCGCATCATACTTGAGCCCATAATCAACTGTACCCTTCAGGTTCCTCAAAATATGCTTTATATCAACCAGGTCAATACTCCTCGGATCTGTCAGGAACTGGCTCAATGTGTTCACCGGAAAGAAAATATCTGGTCTTGTGTTTGTCAGGTACATGAAGGAACCAATTATCTAACGATACATAGTGACATCAAATGAAGCATCACACAGAAGCTTCAAGTTCGATGCCATAGGTGTGGCCATGGCCTTGCAGTCCATCATCCTGAACCTCTTCAGAATATCTACTACATAGTTCCCTTGTCCAATGAAGATTCCATCTGCACTTTGCCACACCTCCATGCCTAGAAAGTAGTGCATCATCTCCATGCTCTTCATCTCGAACTCGGTAGCAAGCTTCCGTTGCATGTCAACAATCAATCTATCCTCACCTATAACAAACAGGTCATCCACATACAAAAGTAGTACCACTGGATTTCCTTCCTCAACCTTGTAGTAAAGGTTGGAATCTGCTTTACTCTTGGTAAAGCCCAAGCTGGATAGAAAGCCATCTATCCTGCCATACCATGTCATGGTTGCCTATTTCAAACCATACAGGGCTTTCTTTCGATTTGCACACATGTGACTCTCGGTCATGTGTGTCATGTCCCAAATTTGGAATTGGGTCACAATGGCCTAATCACATTAGCCATATTCATTAGAGTTTGTAAAATTGATGTTAAGGGTCAAATAATTGCCAAGGAAGAAAATTACTAGTTTCCTAGGTTTGGGGTGGAAGCTTTGGGATTTGGAATAAGGCGGATAATAAATGATGTTTAGACATTAGAAGGGTTCAAGTATTTAATAAATAGAGTGAATAAAGAAATTCAAGAGAAATCCTAAGTGACAAATGGTTTTGGAGACATATGGAGGATGCGGGACCCACACTAGCTTGATTTTTCATAATACATGGTATCTCTCTTTTGCAAATTCGAATTAATGGGAATGTGAACACTCTTGGGTGAGTTGGTAAGTCATAACACATGTCATTGAGCATCTTAGGTCGAATTTGGAAGGATTGGTAACCTCCATGGAAGATAAAGAGTCAAAGTGGAAGTTTGTGGACACTTGGGCTAGATTCCCTAGCCCCTATGACACCAATGATGGAGCATCTATGACAACTATGACAAATTGCAGACCTGAACTCTGACATCTGACCACTATGACATGTCATCCCCAAAAATAGGCTCAAAGAAGGCGAATTTGGGAGTGGGAGAAGCCAAAGAGACTCAAAATCGAATTTGGGAGAAGATGGAAGGTTGGAACTAGGAGACAAGTGGCAAATGTGGAATATTTCCTAAATGAAAATCTATTGAATCTATTGAGAGGATTTCGACCCTTAGAAGGCTAATGTTGGTTATAAAATGTAGAAATGAAGTATGAGAATGGCTTTTTTGATCATTTGTAGAATTTGCAATTGCATTTGTGAAGAGGGAGAGCTAGTGGATGACTAGTTTCTTGCCTTAGCCAATTTCGAGGGTGAAAGATTCCCATCCAAGTTGGCAATTGGAAAGGCCATTCAGACCTTTCATTTGGAGCTTTAATGGAGTCTTTATTTGCAGGTGTAAGCTACAGGGAAGCTCATGGTTTCTTCTATTGCAGCTCGCTCCTTCAACCATTTCCAGTTTTGATGGCATATTCTTGATCCCTTGAGGGAGGGTGTTTTTGGTGAGATATTGTACTCTTTGGGGGAGCTTCTAATGCCCCATTTCTTTTTTAATATGAATTAAATACTCTGTTCTTCATCTCCAGAAAGTTTCAGGTCGAAATTCCAAGTATAAATGTATAAATCTCATTTTTAATGGAAGAACGATGCCATTTCCCCACTACCTTGTTGTGAACCAATGTATTGATGATGATTTCGAATGAATGGATGATTCTCTGATATATTTGTGATCAATATACTACCATGGATGTCTTCTACAATTTTCATGTACTGTACTTGAGCATTTGAAGCATTTTTACTCCGTTTAGTTGTATTGAGAGGTGAAATAGTGCCATTTCCCCAAGGGTCGAATTGAGAATTTTTGCAGTTGAATGGGAGAGGGTGAGAACAGTTGTAATAAACCATTAATGGTGCATATGAGACCTTAATAACATACTTAACACATTACATACCTCTGTTCATAAATTTGAGTGGGTTTGGAGGCATTTGGGAAGCCATTTTCAGTACTTACCTCAGGGGGATTTGAACCCCAAATTACTAGTAAAATTGCATACTTGGTCCAGAATATTGAGAGAATTTGCAGAGGTCTTTTGGTGGCCATATGTTATCCCTGAACATCATATTCAATTCCTAATATCATTCATAAACCTTCCTTGAATATTTGAAGGCATTTGGAGTCAATTTAAGACCTAGAGACCAATACTAGTCAAAGGGAAATCACTAGTAAAGTTACCTACATTGACCAGAATTGAAAGAGTATTTGCAGAAGTGTTTTAAAGGTACAAAGGCATCCCTGAAACACATATTTATGTTATAATATCATTCATATACCTTCTCAGAAGATTTGGGATCATTTGGGACAAATTTGGGACCTAGAGATCGAAACTAGTCCAAGGTCGAACCAAGGAAAAAAGTGGAAAATTGCAATTTTAATAAAATTCCTAACAAGGGACATTACAGTGGTATCAGAGCATGGTCCTTGCACCTGTGTATTAGGTACATACATTCAAGAATAATTGGCAGCCATGTCTTACTATTATGATGAATCCTATGAGTACAATTCTTATGAGGAATATGCAGATGCTTATGAGCAATATGAAGCAGAATGTGAATGGTATGAGGAAGAGGTGCCATCATGCAACACTTCTTACAATTTCAAGAGAAATGAAGATTATTCTTATGACCTTAAATCTGATGAATATGAGTGTGTCACACCAACCAAGGATAATTCTATGAGTGAGTTCCAAAGATGGAGAGCAAAATATAAAACCTTGCCCCAACAATATCAAAAATATCAAGAATATCTTGCTTTTAGCAAAAATACACAAAATGCCATGTCTTTTGAGTACTATGCTGAACATGTTTTTGAAAATAGGCCCAAAAATGAAGATGTGGAGTTAGTGAAGAAAGGTTTATGCCCTTCTTGTAAAAACCCTTGGAGCGAGTATCATATATGTGTGCATGAAATGATGTCCTCCTTGAGGAGAGCTTTTGAGATTTATTCAAGAAGAGATTCCAAATATATTGATCCTAAGGAAAACAAGGGGTAAAATGCATCAGCTTGCTTTAAGGAGAAAAAGGAAGAGACATCACAAGAGCATGAAGAAGATTCTATTGAAAATATGGAAGATCATTTCGAGACACCTTCTAGCTTAGACATGAACCAAAGAGCATCTACTGATGGATGCTTAAACTATGAAGGAGTACCTACTGATGGGTGCTCACACCTCTATGTTGGTGACATAGAGATCACTTTTGAAAGTGTTTCTACAAGTACAAGTTTCATTAAGCATGATAATGAAGACCTTGTAGCAGTTGAAGAAGAACCAAGATCAACTTCCCCATCACCACTTGAGCTTCATGAAGTTGGTCCAAGCAAAATTGAAGAAGATGAGGAGGTTCATTTGCAAGAGCCTCATTTTCTTGAAGGGTCCCTAAAGATGAATGAAAATAAGATCCAAGAGTCCCTCAGCATTCTCCATGACACTCAAGCATTGGTGTCAAATTCTTGTTGGAGAGCTACTTCATTGGAGGAAACATCCTTCCTTGAAGACATGGAGAAGATTCAAAGAGCAATGTGCCACATCAAAGGTAATTTCATGTCTTTGCTTTTTGATAGAAACCATTTGTTTGAGCTTAATGAATTGTTACATGATGCATACTTGAAGAATAATGAGGATATTCATAAGCTCACAATTCAAAATGAGCAACTTCTTGAAAAGTTGCAAGATACTTGTTTTTCCTCCTATGTTTCAGATTGTCAAATGGTAGATTGTTTGGAGGATTCTCATGACATGGTGGATCATGAGAAATGTAAAAATTTGAATGTTCTTGATGTGTTTGAAGATGAACTTGAAGAGATCCAAACACTTGATTTGGTGGAAGATGAATTTGAATTGCCTCTTGATGAAGGTTATGCAATTTTTAAAGAAGAGCATGATTCCTCTACATTGGAACCAAACTATGACAAAGAGTTCACACTTTTGAAGGAGCTGCAGGATACTACCCACATGGATCCTTCCCATGATGAAACTCCTGAACTTTTTGATCATTTGGGTGAGTTAGTACATTCTCCTACATCCTACAATTCCATGTTTTGCAGTATTAGTCTCAATGAAGTATGGGTGAAAGGGTTCTTTTTGATGGTGCCACATGAGGAGTATGGAACTCCTAGATTTAACCTTTATGATGACATGGTTGGAGCACATTCTTATTCACATTTGCAGCAGCATAATTTGTCACTTTATGATGATTCACATCTACATGGATGCACCTATGATATGGATTTGAGTCACTTGAATACTCATGGTTTTTCTTGCTCAACACTGGGTTCATTTGATATTAGAGGAACTTCATCCAACACTTGGATGAATAGATTTATGATGGGAGAAAATTTTTGTTGGAAACCACATACTTTGTTACATCTTTATGATTCTCACATTCATGGATGTATGGGTGAGACTTCTTTGAGTCATTTGAAGTCTCCTTGTTTTTTCTGCTCATTATTTGGTTCAGATTCTAGTGGAGATTCTTCATTCACTTCTTGGATGAAAGAATACATGGCTGAATATTTTGATGCATATCACATCCTTTTGGAGCAGCATTATAGGACATGGGATCCTCACCTATGTCATTGGAGCAGATTTGATTGGTCACTTGAAGCTTGTACGCACTTGAAAAATGGTGGTCTACTTGCTTGGAGGTATAAGCACTTTCATGACTCTTTGATGAAGCATATCCTTGATGTACATTTTCATTATGTTGTTATGTACTTTGATGATATATATTTGGCACTAATGATGTTTGGAAGAATGCATACAAGAAAATGGGATCCAGGAATCCTCTTATCTAATGGTGTAGGTTGGAGAGCACTCTTAATTGTTGGGGTGCAATACAAGCAATGGGACCCTGGAATAATTTTTGTCTCATTGGTTTCTTTTTTTGGGGAAGCAAGCACCATGGGAGATGGATTCCCCACTTAATAAAGTTATTTTAATAAGAGTAGTGCAGCAGCAAGCATGGTGGTTCCTCTCTAAAATATTCATGGAAACTCAAAGACTCAAGGTTTGGCAATTCAATGGCAACTTCAAAGAATTATACAGAAAGCAGGTTCTTCAACACCCATGTTTGAAATTGCTTGAGGACAAGCAATATTGGGAAGGGAGGATTTGTCATGTCCCAAATTTGGAATTGGGTCACAATGGCCTAATCACATTAGCCATATTCATTAGAGTTTGTAAAATTGATGTTAAGGGTCAAATAATTGCCAAGGAAGAAAATTACTAGTTTCCTAGGTTTGGGGTGGAAGCTTTGGGATTTGGAATAAGGGGGATAATAAATGATGTTTAGACATTAGAAGGGTTCAAGTATTTAATAAATAGAGTGAATAAATAAATTCAAGAGAAATCCTAAGTGACAAATGGTTTTGGAGACATATGGAGGATGCGGGACCCACACTAGCTTGATTTTTCATAATACATGGTATCTCTCTTTTGCAAATTCGAATTAATGGGAATGTGAACACTCTTGGGTGATTTGGTAAGTCATAACACATGTAATTGAGCATCTTAGGTCGAATTTGGAAGGATTGGTAACCTCCATGGAAGATAAAGAGTCAAAGTGGAAGTTTGTGGACACTTGGGCTAGATTCCCTAGCCCCTATGACACCAATGATGGAGCATCTATGACAACTATGACAAATTGCAGACCTGACCTCTGACATCTGACCACTATGACACGTCAGCCCCAAAAATAGGCTCAAATAAGGCGAATTTGGGAGTGGGAGAAGCCAAAGAGACTCAAAATCGAATTTGGGAGAAGATGGAAGGTTGGAACTAGGAGACAAGTGGCAAATGTGGAATATTTCCTAAATGAAAATCTATTGAATCTATTGAGAGGATTTCGACCCTTAGAAGGCTAATGTTGGTTATAAAATGTAGAAATGAAGTATGAGAATGGCTTTTTGATCATTTGTAGAATTTGCAATTGCATTTGTGAAGAGGGAGAGCTAGTGGATGACTAGTTTCTTGCCTTAGCCAATTTCGAGGGTGAAAGATTCCCATCCAAGTTGGCAATTGGAAAGGCCATTCAGACCTTTCATTTGGAGCTTTAATGGAGTCTTTATTTGCAGGTGTAAGCTACAGGGAAGCTCATGGTTTCTTCTATTGCAGCTCGCTCCTTCAACCATTTCCAGTTTTGATGGCATATTCTTGATCCTTGAGGGAGGGCGTTTTTGGTGAGCTATTGTACTCTTTGGGGAGCTTCTAATGCCCCATTTCTTTTGTAATATGAAGTAAATACTCTGTTCTTCATCTCCAGAAATTTTCAGGTCGAAATTCCAAGTATAAATGTATAAATCTCATTTTTAATGGAAGAACGATGCCATTTCCCCACTACCTTGTTGTGAACCAATGTATTGATGATGATTTCGAATGAATGGATGATTCTCTGATATATTTGTGATCAATATACTGCCATGGATGTCTTCTACAAGTTTCATGTACTGTACTTGAGCATTTGAAGCATTTTTACTCCGTTTAGTTGTATTGAGAGGTGAAATAGTGCCATTTCCCCAAGGGTCGAATTGGGAATTTTTGCAGTTGAATGGGAGAGGGTGAGAACAGTTGTAATAAACCATTAATGGTGCAGATGAGACCTTAATAACATACTTAACACATTACATACCTCTGTTCATAAATTTGAGTGGGTTTGGAGGCATTTGGGAAGCCATTTTCAGTACTTACCTCAGGGGGATTTGAACCCCAAATTACTAGTAAAATTTGCTACTTGGTCCAGAATATTGAGAGAATTTGCAGAGGTCTTTTGGTGGACATATGTTATCCCTGAATATCATATTCAATTCCTAATATCATTCATAAACCTTCCTTGAAGATTTGAAGGCATTTGGAGTCAATTTAAGACCTAGAGACCAATACTAGTCAAAGGGAAATCACTAGTAAAGTTACCTACATTGACCAGAATTGAAAGAGTATTTGCAGAAGTGTTTTAAAGGTACAAAGGCATCCCTAAAACACATATTTATGTTATAATATCATTCATATACCTTCTCAGAAGATTTGGGATCATTTGGGACAAATTTGGGACCTAGAGATCGAAACTAGTCCAAGGTCGAACCAAGGAAAAAGTGGAAAATTGCAATTTTAATAAAATTCCTAACAAGGGACATTACAATGTGTCTCAAACCCGAGTGGCTGCTCCACATACACTTCCTCTTCGACTACACCATTCAAGAAAGTTGTCTTGACATCCATCTGGTGTATCTTCCATTTCATCATTGCAGCCAGAGCAAGTACTGATCTAATGGAAGTGGATCTAGCTACATGAGAAAAAGTCTCTATGCTTCCACCTGCAGCATGCTTGATCTTATAGATCCATTTGGAAGTCACAACAGACTTCCTTTCAGGTCTTGGGACCACATCCCAAATATGATTCTTCATGATCGAATGGTATTCCTCGATCATGGCATTCTTCCCGAATCCTGGGAACTTCAACTTCTTCAATATCTTCAATAGATAACTTTGTTTCCAAACAAATGTTGTAGTCATTCTTTTGCAGGTGATGGTATACGATCTTTCCTACAAAACAAGTTAAATTGCTTGATTAGAAACATCTCATAGTTTTCAGAACAAATTCTTACACATAAAGAAATATGTCATACAGTCATGCAATTATTTTAGCCAATGCTTCAATACAACATTTGTCCATATCCCGTAACTTTCTAGATGCCTTCCAATCTCTACCAGAACATTGTTAAGAGTGTGCACAGCTCCCAATATGTCAGCAAAGAGGTTTCATTCTAGATAAGTAGCAATAGAATGTTGTACAGTGCCATAGGCCACTTACCCATCATATGCAAATTAGTAGTATACTGTTCATTAATGCAATTATTCTAATATGCATAATAAGCATATACATCATTGAACAATATAATTTAAACAAACAAATATGCAAGAAATGACAATCAAAATACTTATCTTTGTTTGGTTGTAGGGTTGACTCCCACTCAGTCTTTGCTTCCTTTCTGTAACTCCATTCTGATGTGGATTGTGAGAAGTGGTCAACTCCCTTTGAATATCTGCATCCTTGCAGAAACTACTGAAGTGTGCTCCCTCTTGATTTTTGCTTCCTGGATTACCTGTCCTTGAACTTATATCCATCCTTAATCACTATGCATGCTTATTAGTATCATCATTGTGTTATCCTCGAGGTCTCATACATAATCACACATTCATTAGTATATTCGCAATACTATCAAAACACAATAATCTTAAGCATGTATAGTCATGATCATTTCAAATAGAAATAATAAGCATTAGTATTCAAGGACTCTTATGGTTTAGTCATATCATAAATTAAGGTAAGAAAAATGATATGCATACACCCATGATTATTCAAACCTATGAATAATCATTATCAATCATGCCATGTATACTTATATAAGAGATCCTATCACAAGGTAGGATTCTAACTTGATATAGGAAAAACATACCTGGATTAGTATGTTAGCTAGTTATGTCTAACATACCCTCATGATGTCTTCTTGTTCTCTTCAATGACTTGTGCTAGTAACCTGCATATCTCATAAGTTAACCATTTTAGAGCCAAGTTATACATACCTCATAAATAGATCTTCTATGTGATCCATGGCAATGGATGAACCTTTGTCTTAGTGTCACCATGGTCATATGTTCTTGAACTAGAACATGATTTGTCTTTCTTGATGTACCTTTCATGTTAGTGGACAACATCAACCTCATACAACAACATTACAATGCATTAGTACAATCATAAGTGTCAAAAACCCTAATCAATGAATATCTTCTATCATGCATTCATAATTTTATTAAGGTGATACAACAAGTCTAAAATTAACCAAGATTGTACTAACCATAATAATATGGAGACAAACATATCATAAACTTAATTATGAACATAATTCAAAACATACCTGAATGAGTCATACATGTCGAGATTGCTTGTAATCTTCTTATGTAAGGCCTCAGCCTCATCTCCCTCCGAAACATGAACTTTTTCACTTATGCAGGTGACCAATCCATTCTCTTCTAGGATTAACCCAATCCACTTGATTTATAGGAACTGGATCTGGAGCTGGATTAGGGTTTGTTAGAGAAACCCTAAAAATTCAAACTTTGAATTTCAAACTTCTGAAAGGATAGAAAGATGTGCCTTGATGAGCTGATCAAGCCGGTATATTCAGGATTTGAAAACTACAAAGTTTCACTCAATTTTTCCTTTGAAACTTCCAGATTCACTAGACATGACCCCGAACTAGATTTTGATAAAGCCCACCCTTTTTCCCAATCAAAAGGTTCGATCCAAAGCTCTAAGATTCTATTTTTCTGAGGAGCTTCCAGCAGTAGTCACATATTTCAAAAATTCCCATTTTTGCAGAAGCCCTAATTTTCCACTTTTCTAATCAAAGTCCCGAACTAGGGTCTGATCAAGCCCAGCCTTCTGCCCAACCACAAATTCTGATCTTGGTCTCTAAATTTCGATTTTGATGAGTAGCATTCATCCATGGTCTCTATTTACAAAAATTCCATCTTTCTCTGAAACCCTAAATTCCCGAAGCCATGAATGAAGGTGCTCAAAATAATTCTATTTTGACAGAAATATGTACCTGATTGTTTCTGGTGTAACTATGAACTTTCCAATCCATAGGGTCTAAAATTTCTACTTGTGGTAGCTCGACCTGTCATCTTTCCAACCTCATAGTTCTGACCTCAATTGGATTCTCTGAGAGAGAGTTATGCCACGTGTCGCAACGTGACCTATTTATGGGATGAAAAAGGAGAGCGAACTTGTACAGCGTGCCGCATGTCATTGGTTCAGTTTCAGCCTCTGAAAAAGTTATCTGAAAAACTAAATTCCATGCACTACCTGTCACTCTTTACTGAATTTCATTTGGATCTTCCTAGCCCAATTTATGACCTTTTTTCCTAGGTCACCTGTTTATGACTCAGATATGGAAGAGGCAGAAACCCTAGATTGTATAGATCATAAAACACAAAGTACAATGAATTAGAAGTTTTCCTTTGGACGCAAGGTACATGGGGATCTGATATTAGACCTGTAAAATTTTTAGATCCAAAACAGTTTCCCAAATAGATTTATAGAGAAAGTTCTATGATGACTGTTTTTTTGCTATATCAAGCCCTAGCATCATAAGTGCAACAAGTGTCATACATGCCATACCATGCCTTGTTTCAGGCTAGCTTTGATACCATGTTAATTTTTCAAAATTTACTTCAATTTGATCTAGGATATTAATTGAGAGAATGACATGTACAACATATCTACAACATATCAATCATGGACACAATAATGCAAGCACACAAGAGACACAGAGTTTACTTGGAGAAAACCATAAAGGTGAAAAACCCCAATAACTTCCTCAAAGATAGATAGAGCAATGATACAACCCAAGCATAAGATATAGAAATCTCCTAGTAGTAGCTTCTCCTCCTTCAAAAGTGTTCCACTCTCCAAAGAGTGTGTGAGAGAATAGAATGATGAAATAGAGTGCCTCCCGCACTCTATTTATACTTGACTTGACTTGCCTAATAACCTTTACTAGGTTGGCCTCAACTTAACCACATAACACAAAGCTGACTGGGTCGACACCCAATAGGGTGGTCTAATAACCCTTTGACCCACATGACCGACCCCCAATAGGGTGTTCTAATAACCCTTCGACCCACATGACTTATACAGGGCCGACCCCAACAAGGTGGTCTAATAACCCATCAAGTATAAGTTATGACACTTACAATATAAATGACGACACTTCCGTATAGAGGAATAATAACATCTATATAGGAATACAAACACTTCCGTATAGAGGAATAATACCATCTCTATAGGAGTACAATGTACATATATGAAATAAATTCTGAAGTTACATATACATCAACATTAACCACAAGGCGAGGAAGGTGGATCTCATGAGGGTTTAGTGGATCATCTAAGCTAAACAGAGAGAGGGATTTGGGATCGAATCAAACTTGTCAATCCCAAGGAAATATCTTAGAAGGTAGAGATCCAAGATCCAAGGAAAAAGGCTAAATTGAGATTTTTGTGCCCCGAGGACTAAGTATAGCACGAAAATATTTAGATTTTCGTGCCCCAGAGGTTATGCAGAGCGCGAAAATGTTGGATTTTCGCACCCCAAGAGGCATGCAAGGTGCGAAAATCAAGGAAAACAAGGTCCAATGAAGGTGACACTTGGCTTGTGAGGTTGTTTCTCGGCAATTGGGAAATGAGTTTGTCTCCTAGGTGTCTAGATGAGATCAAGGAGGGTATTAAAAACATTAGGGAGAAATTTTGCCAGGTCACATGGTACAAAGTTGCAACACTAGAGCTCGAAGTGTAACTTTGAGGTATAACAGATGCCCCCCTAAAGTGTGAGGTTAGAAGAGACTGATGGCTGAAATACTTTACCAATAAACTGTGCGGAGACAACATCGAGGGAGTTAGCTAGGAGCTGGAAGGAAACAAGATGTCATCATACAACCGAGGCGGACATTCCCATGCTCGGAATAACTGACTCAAAGCATGGATGCTAACCAATACATTGTAGATCCATGAAAACTAAGACGATAAAGACTGTGGACAAATCATGGCTACTATAAACAATCATAGATCCATGAGACGACACGACAGAATCACGACCAATACAAGAGTGGATCTGTGTGACAATACAATAATCACCGCCGCAACCTGGGCGTGGAAACAATATCAGGAATGCCTGGGGTCTTCTACCCGATCCCGAAATGATACGAATATGACCATGTGATTACAATGTCTTGAAGTTGAGCATGGAAGAAACTACTTGATTACCAGCCAATGATGTAAGCTGTTAACAAGTACGAGGGAAATCACCAATGATGACAATGATCCCCAAGGTATCTCTAGTACATATTGACGAAATGTGAATAAATGAGTTGATGTCGAACATTTGCGATATCATTCAATTAGAGGCCAATGATGAAAACCTACTGTCGAACACAAGGAAACCTGCCATTGAGGCATGCAGGTACCAAGGTACTGATTGTTGATTCCTAAGCCTAATTATTGGATAGTGATTTGGCATTGACATGACTAAACTCGTTGAAGGAGGGCCATAATGAATCCCACATCATCGACATGAAATCGGCATGGCAAGAGAGGTAGAACAACAGAGTTGAAAGAGTATGTCCTGACACAAGGCCGACGAATTGACAAGCTGATAAAAGAGTGGACTCAAGATAACAGTAACCCTTTGAACACATAACGACACGCGACAGGACTTGGAAGCTAGGATTAATTTGTAGAAATAACCATGGGACTGGTAGACTCACGAAGAAGGAGGCGAAACAGGATTGTAGTTACAAGTCATTGGAATGACTGACTACCCAAAGGAGACAAGGTACAAATGCATGTCATGTTCAAAGGTGATGACTCACAAGCTGCCAAAAAGGTAAACTTGACTCATTTCCCATTTCCCCCCCATCATGAATGACGAGTACCTCTTTGTTGTTTTACGAGATTGAGGAGGATAACAGATGCTCAGTATAACTCATCTTATGGATGAGTCCAGTCTCACATATTTTACGAACCTGAGAAAGGAGGGGTTCGTCGCAATGCGGGACCTTCAATATTGAATTTTAACGAGTCCAACAAAAGAAAACTCGACATTTTTTCATATTTAGAGAGTCTGAAATAAATTAAATAAGACTCCAAGATGTACTTTTTCGTAAAGTTAGTCTCCTAGACTCGAAAAAGTGTAAAACAATTCTCAATAGAACTCTCCCAATCAAATATTGACTGAGGTATACCTTTCTCATAAGTAGTCTAGACGGGCCGAAAAAGGGGTAACCTATCACCGAATAGATTTCCTTTATGATACTTTTAGAAGTGTGAAAGAGACAAGTGTGCTTGGCGATATTTTCATAACAAGGGAGTCCAAAAAGAGCTTAAAGAGAATTCCTAAGGTCCGTTTTCGTAACTTTAATCATCTTGGTCCGAAAAAGGAATAAAATAATACTAGAATGATACTTTCCTCATCGTTTTATGAGCACGAGTAAAGTTGACTAAGCTTGACACCATTTTTCTTGGTTTTAACAAGCACGACTCAAGTGTGAAAAAGTGCTTGGAATCTTTTTCGGGTTTAGTTCCAAAGCACGAAAAAGATAAAGTAAGCTCGAATGAAGGTCAAAAAGTTTCATATCGCCAATTGAACAGCATATGAGATCCTATAAAAATCGGTTAAGAAACCTCAGAAATGGGACATTAGTAATTAAGATACATGAAGAACTTGACCTAAAAAGGGTTTTAAAATCAAATAATAAGCAATAATAGCCACTTAATATGTATAAATAGAGGGTAAAAGAGGAAGTTACCCATTTTACCTTGGCCATTTTTACCCAAAGAGGAAACTTCACCTTGTAAAGGGAAAATCTTCAAGAGACGATATCCGGAGCTCCAGGGCACCATTTCGACTGCCGTCTGAGCTAGGTAGATATTCTTCATATCTTCTTCCATTTCATGTCTTTGTTTGTTTGTTTCATGCCATATTTTGGGTTTTTGAGGAACTCTAGGGAAAAACATTTCACCCTCTGAAATTTTCACGGCCTCTCTTCATCGAGAAGCGCAAAAATATCATTGT
Source organism: Larix kaempferi (assembly GCA_027924585.1). Lineage (NCBI taxonomy): Eukaryota > Viridiplantae > Streptophyta > Pinopsida > Pinales > Pinaceae > Larix > Larix kaempferi. The sequence continues at coordinate 5,906,014 of BSBM01001661.1, read as the reverse complement.
TTTCGCATATCTTCCTTCACTGGGGGCGTGGAAATTTATAGTTTTTGTGTGGCCGATTCATGCTCAAGTGAGAAAATCCGCATAGTAGAAAAAAATGCAAGTTGGTTTCCCATGCTAAGCATGAAATCAGATTTCCATCTTCTGACAAATGCTTTCTTTGACTTGTTTCAGGAGTTTGCAACTTGTTTAAGTGAACATGGTTGAGTGGAAAGAGAGAGAGAATGAGGATGATGATAGAGTGGCCCTAAATGATAAATTTATATTAACCGCGCTGCGAGAATGTGGTCTACTAAATTTCTTCAAAACAAGGGGGATCTGCAAGCAAGGAAAGCTTCTGAACTACATAATCCAAATGTGGGATATCGATATTCAAGATTTCGGTATCGGGGAGCATACTCTCGAGATAGAGCTCGAGGACATTTAATTCTTGTCTGGCCTCTCTAAGAGGGGCGCAAGGGTCAACCTATCTGGACACAGGGCCTCAAAAGAGAGCACAAATGAGTATATCTCTCATTATTACAGACTGGGTTCCCGTAAGACAAGCGAAAAAGTGCCCATAAAAGATTTGACAGAGCTCCCCATTGACAACCATGTTGTATACCATCGCACATGTAGTGGGTAGCGTGGGTCCCCACCATGCAACACGGGGACAAATGACTTGTGCAGTGGAGTGTATGGCATCGACGTTGTTCAACTGGTGTGGAGGTGTCCTGGTCAACCTCAAGGATCAGGTCACCAAATGCAGGAATGGAGATATCCATCAGTTTAGGTATGGGAGTATCTTGGTTACATTTTTCCTAGAGAGGGTACCTCTATTATGCCCTCAGATAGATAAGCCCATCTGTCCTGTATCCGAGCCTCAGATGGCGAGGTGGAGTGACTATGCTAGACGGCTCGACGGGCCACAAGACTTAGCATTTGGCGAGGACTTTTCTCGTGGCTCAAGGAGAAAAACATCATGATAGAGGACTATCCCTATGAAGGGGTGGAATTTTGTTAGGATATCGACTTGGCACTTCCTAAGGACAAGGATTGGGATGACTCAAGTATGTGACCTTCACAGTGGTGTTTTTGGTATTTTATAATATATGATTTTTTTTTTCTAATGCGCGGAAAGATCTAATGTATGTACATGTTCATGCCAGAGATCGCAGACCGAGGAGGCCAGCGGGTTATTCACGGCTACACCGAAGAGGTATTCAGCATCATGCCATCGATGAGGAGAAGGAGGAGGAGGAGGAATAAGTAGGAGGGATACATGACGTAGAGCGGAATCTTCAGGGTTTGACCATGGGTGTTCCTGCTATGAGGATGGATGGCATCCCACTCCATCTCCAGAGGCATACTGTAGCTGTGCCAGGGCATATCAGCCGACTACTTCGCTGGGTGGCTGTAGAAGTGGTGTGCTACCATGAGCAGCGCGAGGACAATAACTAGCATTTAGATAGCAGTGTTTGTTTTTAGCGGCTTGTACATGATATGTAGGCTAGAGAGCCAATTTTGGTATGGGACATGATCCCACATTTTTTATTTGGATGCATCTTATTATATGTACTCAGAAAAACAATTTGTATGTGATTATATACATGTGGATCTATTATAGTGTTTTACTTATTTACATCGACTTTTGCATTTATTATGATGTGTTTTATGTATGAGCTAGATGCCAATCCAAAACATAGTTAGCCAATGAATCAACCACCATATTGGATTCTCTTGGTATATGTTGATATTGAATGAAATTAAATGATCCCTCCAATAGGCATACTCTTCTGAATAAACGAAGTAATGTAGGGTCATGAACAGTGTAGACATGATTCAAATGGGATACCACGAATTGGAAATCCAAGTAGACTGAAAAAGTTCGGATCCCAAGAGAAGTGACTTCAGTTAGGAGTCTGATGACTGCATGGTACCCCTCAATGTTGTTGGTTGCGGAGCCCAAATAGATGCCACCTGAGGAAATCAACTCACCGGCAGGGGAGTAGACTACCCATGCTACGGAAGCAAGGCTCTGGGTATGTCAGCTAGTGCCATCTACGAACCCGTAGTAAGCTGACATCTACACATAAAATCACAAGCTGAGGTAAATAAAGGTATATGAAATAGAATCCATACACACACAAACAAATGAAAAAACAAGCTAAGTACATTATGTACAAGGTGTTTCACGCAAGATAATCCTACATGTAGAACCTCTTGAGGTACAGCCCGTTACGGGGCCATTCCAAGGGTGTGCCATCACAGTCAACAAGCTCGTAAGCTCCTTTCTCCAATACTAGTTTCACGATATAGGGACCATACCACATAGATTCTAGTTTTCCCTTTCCTAACTTATCATGCATCTAATCGTAGGTAAGGACTAAGTCCCCTTCATTGAATATCCGAGGTTGGATGGATTTATCATATTGGGCTTTGACGCACTTTTTATGAGCTTCATTAGCCAATGCAGCATCGCAATGGGTTTCATCTAACTTAGCTAGATACAAGAACCGTTCTTCCTTGGAGGTCGTATTGGGTAGTAGTGTTACAATGTATTTTTCCACCTTGTGAGTATCAGCACTTATTGGCCTTCAGCATTCATTTTAGTGACTCAAATCCATTATTTATCCTCCAGGAACACATTATTCCCTATTTTTGTTCATGTACGCTTGTTGTTCCACTATAGCCAACATACATGCAGGTTGTTCCACTATAGCCCGCGTACATCTAGTAAAATGGTAAAAAACAATAGAAATTTACTTTTAACTCCAAAGAGCGGTCTTAGGTTGACCTTTGGCCCTCCATGTACTCCCGAAATGACTTGATTCGACCTTTCACCTACCTTTTGGGAGGTTATATATTGAGCTCTTATGGTACATGGAAGGATAATAAAGAGAAAGCATCATAACTCTATTGGATTTTTGCCGTGACTTGAGTCTACATCCATTAATCCTTGTTGTTGTGAACTTCTTATGTTCCCTACCAAACTCCTTTCATAGTTTGAGTTTTCCATTGCATGGGGGATTGAAGTGGTGGAGGCACAAGTGGAGGGACCTAGTTCTTGGTTCATATTGGTTGTCAGAAAGAGGTTGTATCATGTACTTCTTATTATTAATCGAAATACTCATTTTCTCGTCCAATTGATCTTGTAAATGTTGTTGAAATTACATTGGGTTACATTTTCTTATTATATCATGGACCACGCTATTGATTATGCTAATTTCTTTCACATATTATATGCACTTGCTTGTATTTGTTGTTGAGACTAATCTGCAGGGTCAAGTGTAGAGATTGAAATCTCAACAGGGATCTACTTCGAACATCCGGTTGAAGGTTTGTATTATTCCCCATATCTTAGCAGTTTCATTTATATAGAATTTCATTGGGAATTAAGTTTATTTTTGGTAGTCATCTATCTGTTGTGGTCTGCCTCGAGCCATAGGAAGGTTTTCTTCGTAACAGAAATGGCGACTCTGCTGGGGAGGAACCTCCATTTTGGGATTTTTAGGAATTTGTCCTTGTTTTGAGTTGTTGTTTGTCGAGATTTTGTGTCATTGACTAGCCGTTAGGATTTGCTTTAGAAAACTTGATTTTTCTTGGTTGTTGGACTCTTTTTTGGCTCATTTCCTTTCCCCTGTATGTGGTTCAGCCTACCTTTTCCCACGTCTACCCACTACTATCAGTACTATAGCCAACGTACAGACGCTATTGTTCCTACAATAGTCGCGTACAACTCCGGGATTGCTTTGTTTTTGACCTTGGGTTGTTGCTGGGTTGGTTCTGAGTATTCCTGAGTCTTAGTAGGCCTGTTTCCCGACTGTTTCATGCTCTGTTATTGACCAAAAACTTCTCTTTATTTGGTTTTGGAGCTTGTTGGTTCTCCACCATTTTTTGTTTTTACAGCTCATTAGCTTGGCTGAGTCTTACTGTTTGGGATTTGCTGGGTTTCCTGTGTGATATGCTCTGCATATTTCACTAAATAATTAGATTTTGCTTGCATTTTTTCATTTCATTATATTGAAAAAATACAAAAAAATGTTTTTCATTTTCCTTTCATTTATAACAGAAAATACAAAAATATTTGCTTTATGGTCTTGCATTTTGCATCAGAGTGCTTGTGTTTTCATCTAAGACTTGCTTATGCATTGAAATTATAAAGAGATTGCATATTTATTTCCGAAGAACTGTTGGATTGATTGTCATATTAGTGGCATGATTTTTATTGAATAGATGAGCCTAATGCTTTTCGATTGTGCATACCATTGAGTCTCTTACATCATTAGTTTCACGACCATATCCTTTGAGTCATTACAACCATTAAAATTAACGCTTAATTTTAAAATTGATTAGTAACGATTTTATCTTTGATAGGGTGCACCAACTAGCTTAGGTTTAGAGTCTTGGAATAGATCATTGTGAGTTAACAATCCAAGACTATTGAACCAACATTATGTGTCTGACCAGGGCGTGGTGAAACCCATGGTATACATCAGTGTTCTTAGGGCACTCTACTAAAACCAAAATTAAGCACAAGGTCACGGGAGGTTGGTTGCAGAGATAGCCCTCCACTACTAGCTGAACTTGGGAGATATTTACAAGATTTGTTCATGTACGAGGGCTCATGGGGGATTTGAACCTCTTGAGTTTCGAGCTTAGCTACCCTTCCCATACGATGGATCCCACCTGCGACTGTCTGCGTTAGCATTGGTTATACGTGGTGGCCTTAGTTGCTTCACCTAGGTATCACATAGGGCATTCGTTGCAGTTATTCTATGATTGTCCTGAGTCAGATAGGGGTTGGATAGCACAATTATTTTTGTATAGGGATTTGACCCTATGCATGCAGTGAAGTCTGTGAGCCCTTATAACTGATTTTGTTACCTTCGGTTATAGTTTGGGAGTCTCAAGCCTCTCGTAGGCGAGACATACCGACTGTAGTGTCGGGAGGTCACATGGTTTCCTATATGGGATGCCAGATCTTAATAATACAAAAAATCCTTCGACCACAAATCCTTTCTCATTTGGTATGCCCAGTCTCAATATGAATGCTAAACCACTTCGTCTGGTAGTCAAGATAAATCTAGCCTTGGTGCTAAAGGCACTGCTCCCTCAAGGGGCGGTGCACCCTCTTTTACTCCATTTAAATTTGGGTCTGGTCATATTCCTTCATCTAATCCACATGTTGGAGGAGGACCACATCCCAGGACTACCTCTAATTTCGGTGGGATCAATGCTCATAATACAACTCATATTCCACAATTTAACCCACATGCTTCTACACATATACCTGTGACTACGACCATGTTTTCTAACCTGCATGTCCCTCCTAATACGAGAAGTGGGGACGTAGCCTTTACCTATGGTCATCACTCCATTGGTCCTTCTACAACTAGCACTTATACACCCCATAATTATGGTGGTAACCCTCATTACAATGCAGCCGGTTCTGGCCCTTATTACAACCCTCCTCACTACGGTGCTTACAACACACATATACCTTCGTACCCTTACACGGGTCAAGTTGGGGGCGGTTATCATCCCTATGGTCATGGTCATGGTTCATATCATCCTTTAGGTCCACAAGGTTATCCTCTTTTGGGAGCTCATAATCAAGCTTTACAGCTGCAACTCCCGTTTCTTGCTCATTTGAATCTACCAGATCTTTTGAAGCTCATGAATGATCCAGTGTGCCATGATCCTACTTGGACTCCAATCCCTACCAAGATCCCTTATGACATTCCAAAGTTCGAGGGGAAGAATGGTGAGGATCTGGGTGATCATGTTACAACTTTTCACGTATGGTGCTCCTCGAATTCATTAAATCACGACTCTATTCGCTTGAGACTATTTCAACACACCCTCACGGGGGCAGCTGCGAAATGGTATGTCAAGTTTCCTGGGGGCACTTATAGGGGTTTTAATGAGATAGCCTTGGTTTTCCTAGATCATTTTCAGTTGACGGTTCGCTACAATACTGGCACCAAACATTTATCTACCTTCTTCCAAGACAAGGCCACACACATATTTGATCATATTCAAGAGTGGCATCGACGGAAGAGGCTAGTGAAAGCCAACATTCCTCCAGAGTTTCTGTTGGAATGGTTCCTTAATTTGTTACTTCCTTATGTGTCAAAGTATGTTTCGGTGTCTAGAATTACGACTGAGGAGCAAGCTATATCCAAATCCCAGAAGCTAGACCTAGTCTACGCTCAATCTGGTATCATGTACGATATTATTCCCTACGCACAATGCTCACATCATGAGCCCAAGCCTATTCCTGGACCACATGCTGATGGCATTGTTGGATCCACGAGTACTCGACCTATAGACTAGGTTACGAATCAAATGCAAAATTTGTCTACTATCCAATCTACCCTCGAACAGGCTCATGCCTCGTCCACTTTTTCCCAATTGTAGGATGTCCATTCTATACAATCGGCAAACCCATCAGGTAACCAGCAACCTGGTGGAAAGAAGAAGGGGAGAAATAATCATAAGGGTGTAAATAATGGGAATAATGGAAGTAATATAAATACTCCTAGAAAAGAGAATTCCAACCCTCCTTGGGACGACAAAAATGCTTGTGGGGACTATAAGCCGAGACGTAAGGTGAAATTCCCTTGCAATATTTATGGGGAAGATCACCTTACCTAATTGTGTCCTCGAATTGAAGAAGCTTTGAAGCATCTTGTACAGAGCCCAGCTGTGTTGAAAGATACCCTTCTGCACCATCAAAATATGGCTTCAAATGTTGTTGTCGCTGGTTATGGGACTAACGAAACTTCAAAGTCCTCTTCTCATGCCAGTGGCTACAGATGCATGAACATGGTTCAATCTTAGGTTAGTCTTGCTACTTGCCAACGCGATTATGGTGCACAACAACCGAATATGGGGAATGAGCCCCCTCCTCCCAACTCCTCTCTGCATATCAAGAAGCCCTCTACCATGCCGTAGATACCAAAAGGTGTTCTTAAGCACTTAGCACATAATCCCAATGCCTGAGCCACCCAAAACTACTCCATTGTAGAAGACTTGGGCCAAACTCCATGCACCATGTTGACTCTTGAGGTTTTACAGGAATGTCCTTTGCAAAGGAACGCTTTTTTATGTGCTTTGGGAGTTCAAGGTCAGGGTAGCCCTAACAGGATTAAATTCGACACTACTGAGATCCAGCCTCGCTTGCCTTATCATGTGGCTTTTCAAGTCCATGTTAGGTGCTTACAAAAAATTGTTAAACCTACGGTGGTTGACAAAGGTGCTTCCACCTCAGTAATGTCATTGGATTGTTGGAGAGCTCTTGGCTCTCCTCCCTTGTCAAAATATATGACCATGCTTACTGCATTCGATGGTCAGTCTTTTAGGATGCATGGTATTCTCCCTTCCCTTGAGGTCCACTTGGGTGGGAAGCCCGTGCCTATTGAAGTCGAGGTGGTTGATGGACCCATCGACTACAACCTTCTTTTGGGTAGGAATTGGATTTATGCAATGAAAGCGATCATGTGCTATGTGTTTAGAGTTATTTGCTTTCCTCACAAAGGCAAAATTGCGATGGTCTATCAACTAGACTTCTCTAGTTCCAATTGTTAATTTTTCGATAATTTTATTCCATTATCATTTAGGATCACTAAGAGAATAACATGTACAACATATATATAACATGTCAATCATAGACACAAAAGAAATCACACAAGAGACACAGAGTTTCATTGGGGAAAACCAAGAAGGTGAAAACCCCCACAACTTCCTCAGAGATAGAATGAGCCCCAATACAAGGTCACAAAGATAAAACCGAAATAAGATGTCTCTAGTAGATGCTCCTCTTCCTCCACATGTGCGCCACTCTCTCTCACAACTAATGCGAGCTTGAGAAGTGAGTGAATGAGATAAATGAGAGACACAACCTCTCTATTTATACATTGACTTGACCTGCCAATAATTCACTAGGGCCGACTTGCTACTCAAGTCTAATAACCCAACCACATGTCCTAACTAGGGCCGACCCCACACTAGGTCTAATAACCCATCAATACAAATGATGACATTTGCAATGTAACTTGAGACACTTGCAAATACAAATGACGACATTTCCAATCAGAGGAATAATACATTTCTGTTGGATATACAATATGGTACAAATGTAATATACAAGTGAATATCTTCCGAAGTTACAAATACATCAACACTAATTCCGTAGAATCGCTGCGAACTATTGTTCCCCAGATCGAAAATTCTCAGCCGGCAACTAGGAATATAGCTGTAGGATTGTATCCATCCTTGATGGGATCATTCGACTTTGTTGCACCGATCTCCTTTATTGGAACCCTTTCTGATAGTGCGCCATCCTCATTAAATAATGTACCTCTCCGGACCTCATACTTTAATGATTCATGGAATTTACAACCCACGAGTTCCACATCCGGAGACATTTCGCACATTGGAATGGCTATGCTGCTCTCTGTAGCTAAGCTTGCATACCATGATATTCAACAAGCCACTACAGAGTCGGATCTCTCCTCTTCATGAATAGAGGAGGAAGATCCCGTTATGCTGACCATGTGGGAAGCCGACTCATCTTGCTTGCACAATTGTCTTGATGGTACTTTTCCTTCAGATGAAGCGATCATTGAGGCCATGTGTGGTAGTGAGAGGCCCTGGGAAGACTTGCATCATCGCTCTTAGTTTCTTCCCAACCTTGATCTTATTGAGCGAGAAGAGTTTAGGATGGCTCTTGCCGAGAAGGTTGGTCACCCTATGGCTCCTTTGTATTTACATGGGATTTACGTGGAGGGGAATATGGATGATATCTCCCCAACCATACCGATCAAAATTTATCACACACTAGAAAATATTGAGAACGTTTATATTGATGTTGATTGTTCTCCCAATGAGATCCAGATATACACCGAGTTGTTCAAGGAATTTCTGGATGTTTTTCACCTGGTCATATGAGAAGATGCCAGGAATAGACCCTAGCATTGTCGAACATGAAATTAAGACATATCCCAATGTTAATTCAGTTCAACAAGGACTTCATGTTGTGAATCCTAGGAAGGCAGCCACGATTAAGGAAGAGGTGGAGAAACTAATTAAAGCTGGTTTCATCTACCTGGTTACCCTTACCGAATGGGTGTCAAATCCCATTCCTGTGGATAAGAAGCAGGGAACCATCCGTGTATGCACATATTTTAGAGATCTGAACCGAGCATTTCTGAAGGATAACTTTCCCACTCCATTCATAAATCAAATCTTGGATGCATGTGCAGAAAGCGACGTTTTTTTCGTTTATGGATGATTTCTCAGGATATAACCAGATCCAAATTAAGCCCAAGGATCAACATAAAACTACTTTAATATGTCCTTGGGGTACATTTGGGTACTAGAAGATGCCCTTTGGCCTTAAAAACGCCGGAGCTACGTTTCAGCGTACCATGCCCTATGATTTTCACGACCTTAAGTGTATAGTGGAGACTTACTTGGATGATCTTGTTGGCTAGTCTCGCAAGAGAGTGGACCACCCCAAGCACCTCCTCCTCACTTTCAAAAGATGTCGATGTTACAAGATTCGTTTGAACCCCAAAAAGTGAATCTTTGTCGTGAAAACGGGTCGCCTTTTAGGGTTCGTAGTTTCCAAAGAGGGTATAAGAGTCGATCCTCTTAAGCTTGAGGCAATACTTCGGTTGCTTCCCCCACGTAACTTAATTCAGCTTTAGAGCCTCCAAGGGAGATCCACTTTCGTACGACACTTTATCGTGAACTATGCCAATCTTACCAAAGGTTTTGCACAACTTTTGAAGAAGGACACTCCATTTATCTAGGATGAGCGAGCCCAACAGTCTTTCGACACTTTGAAGAAAGCTTTGGTATTGGCCCCTCTACTTAGTCCACCCGACTTTGCTAGAGATATTTTGCTTTATGTGTCCACGTATCAAGAGACGATTGGTATGGTGTTAGTTCAGGTGGATGATGTGCTCCAAGAGCATGTTGTTTACTACCTTAGTCAAAATTTAGTAGACATTGAGCTGAGATACTCTCACGTGGATAAATTGGCACTTATGACTATTCATGCAGTCCAACGTTTACGGCATTACATTATGCTTAGGAAAACCACTTTCATAGCACATGTCAATCCATTTCAGTTCGTGCTTTCATGATGCCATACTATGGAGTCCTCAGGACTTATTATGTGCGTCAACAAAACCTCAAAAGAGCATCCCAAGAATTTTACGAGCTCATTGCTCAACCTATCAGATCTCCCAGGATCTTTTACATGCAACTGCACAACTTGTCCACGACCATAGAGTATCATCCTGATACTCATGATCATATTGATCATCTCATCTCATTGTCCATGAAGCACAGTCCAGATTCACATCATGCAACACTTATACCATCGACATGGGATAACACATCTACCACCATTCGGGGAAGGCTCTATCCCTTACTTTTTCACCATGGGAGAACACATCTACCACCATGTGAGAATGGCTCTAGCCCTTACATATTCACCATGGGAAAACACATCTACCACCATGGGAGAACACATCTACCACCATGTGAGAATGGCTTCAACCCTTACATCTTCACCATGGGAGAACACATCTACCACCATGTGAGAATGGATCTAGCCCTTATATCTACACCATGGGAGAACACATCTACCAACATGTGAGAATGGCTCCAGCCCTTATGTCTACACCATGGGAGAACACATCTACCACCATGTGAGAATGGCTCCAGCTCTTACATCTGTACCATGGGAGAACACATATACCACCATGTGACAATGGCTCTAGCAATTACATCACGACCATGGGAGAACACATCTGCAACCATGTCTGAAAATTTCAGCAATTACATTGCGACCATGGGAGAACACATCTACAACCATGTCCAAAAATCCCATGTGCATCTATGTCTTCATAACTCATCACACATAATCCAACTGATTATGCAATGCATCCACCTAATACATATCATCACATATGATCATTTTGATCATCATCATAGCATCATCCTGATACATATCATCCAGATTATCATCCTGATACTCATCACACATGATCATCGTCACTGCATCATCCTGATGCATGTCATCCTACATGATCCAACTGATCATACAAAGCATCCAACCGATGCATATACATATACATGATCCAACTGATCATGCAAAGCATCCAACCAATGCATATCCAAAGTAGTAACTGGAGCATCGTCCTAATGCTTATCACACAGCGCTTACATCCACAGCCATGGGAAGGATCCTCCTCTCACCATGCTTGGAATGGCTCCCGCAAATGTGTCCCATCACTTCTTCCTCGAAGTATCTTCAATCTGAAGAACACCAAGCCTCTCTTTGAAGTACTCAAACTTCACTTTGTCTAGTGGTTTCTGTTAGGAACCAATGTCTTTACTTTGTTAGTATATTGTTGTTGGATGCATATGCTTTGTAAGTTGTCCTGTAGTATTTGTTGATCCATAGTTTATATTAGCCCATAGTATTGACCCATAGTATTGGACGCATATGCTTTGTAAGTCGTCCCATAGTATTATATGTCCCATGGTTTTGACTCATAGTACTGGCGCCTAGACTTAGACCATGGTTTGTATTGACACATATTATTGACCAATGGTATTGGCGCCTAGACTTAGTATATAAGTGTGTGTTGAGGCCTATGAAGGCACCGTGAAGTTATTTGTATTGAGCTTGCTCAAAGGAGGTTGCCCCCTCGAAGTGGCCTATGATCAATATAAAAGTGATTCTGAGTTCTGTCATTTCTGCTATTTTGCATATTCTTATTAATTAATTGTTGAGGTGCTTCACATCTGGTATCAGAGCACTTTCTTGGGCTCATTGGGTGGAATTTCTGCCAAATTTTTTTTTCACATCTGTTGCAAGTTCGGATCTAGGAATAATCTCTATCCGCTTAAATGTGGGAAGTATTTGGGCATAAGCCCTAAAACTCATTGTGAGGAGTACCACAGGAACCCCAAAGTAGCTAGCCCATTGAGAGGACCTGCCAGCGAAAAGGGCAACGACCCCTACCCGATTAACTAGTTCCCACCCGTGAGGTAAACCAAGAGATGTCGTTTGTGGCAAAGCGGTTATTAGTTTTACCTGAGCCGTGGAGTGAGGTTTGTTGCCCCAATACGCAAGCCGTCAGACAACATTGGTGGCCGAGTGAATCCCCTGAACCGATAGGAAGCCACACATACCTGGGGTCCATATCTATTTTCAGCTGAACTGTTGCCGATCACTTCCACTCCAGATCCAGCCGTTTCAGATCTATTCTGAAAGTCGTTCCAGATCCAGTCGCCATTTCAGATCCAGTCATTTTCGATCCCTTCTGCGCCATTGCAGATCCATTTGTTGCGGATCCCTTCCATGCCGCTGTTGCCAATCCATTTCTGGAAAAAAAAAATAAAAAAAAAATCCTGTTTTTCGGCCATATCTCCCTTGTTTCAACACTGTTTTCCCTGAAACTTCACTGACATCCCTACAATCCCATTCTACATATTTCATTCCTGAAGACCCTATCCCAAATTCCACTTCCCAAGACCAGAAATCCCACATTTGTCTATTTTTAGGGTTTGCCATAACTCCAATTTTCACCCAATCACCTTCAAATTTTACCATAGAGTTCCTTTCCTAATTATGCTTTCGTGTCCCTCTCTGCCAAATTTTCTCATTCCTTCACCTCGCTTCTGAAATCCCCATTTTTTGTTTCCCTGTCCATCAGAAAGTGTCCAAAACCTAGTCACACCCCAATTACCCCTCCGAGTTTTTTCCAAATCCAAATTTCCTTTTACTAAATAAGCTTTTGTTTGTGTTTTTCTATCCATTCCCAAATGAGGAAAAAAAAAAAAAAAAAAACAAAACAAAACTCCTGGTTATGGTTGTCATCCGTGCAGGAGCAAAAACCATGGAGGAAGCACTTGCAGCCATCCAAACCAAACTCCAAGATTTGGATGAAAAATTTCTCAGCCTCCATCTTCAGCATTCAGCGATGAACAATAACCGACAGCCAGAATATTTTGCAGCCACCGAGTTCTCTTCTTCTAACAATTATCATGGGCCGAAGCTTGATTTTCCTCGCTTCAATGGTACTGATCTGACTGGATGGATATACCGTGCAGAACAATATTTCAACCTGCATAATACTTTTGATGTCCAGAAAGTTCCACTTGCATCCTTTCATTTGGAACAGGAAGCCCTTCAATGGTACCGTTGGTACATCAAAGCTCATCCCGAGCCAAACTGGACAGATTTTTGCCAACTCCTTTTGCCACGATTTGGTCTAAGTGCTTTTGACGACTTCACAGGAGCACTCACTAAACTTCACCAAACTGGCACAATGAGAGAGTATCAGACATAATTTGAGAAACTCGCCAATCACACAGAAGGATTGTCTGATGAATTTTACAGGAGTTGTTTTATCAGTGATCTTAAGGATGAAATCCGGTCAGAGGTTAAAATGTTCTATCCCAACACAATGATGGAAGTCCTAGGTTTGGCTAAGTTGGCAGAAGACAAGCTTGCAGCCCAATAGCGCTCCAAACTCACTTTTGTTCCCTTCCGAAATATGGGTTCTCAACGACCTCCCTTCCCGCCTACTCCTCAACCAACTCCTATCAAGCATTTGTCTGAAACAGAGATGCAGGCACGCTGAGAAAAAGGGCTTTGTTATAATTGTGATGAGAAATTCACTCAGGGACATAGATGTGTTCAACAAAAGCTCTATCTCTTAGATGTGGATTCTCCGCCTGCCTCAGAACTTGATGAGGAAGCTCCAGATACAGTAGATGATCAAGTCGACATTCAACACCCGCCTGTTGACACCCCATCTCAGGACAACCCACCCGAGATCTCTCTCCATGTTGTAACCGGTGTCACCACCCCACAAACAATGCGAGTCAGGGGATACTTCAGGAAGATCCCTCTTACCATACTCATTGATTCTAGTAGCACTCATAACTTCATTGATCCTCGGATTGCCAAACAGGCTGATTGTTTTGTCCATCCTTGCTCCAACTTTGAAGTCATGGTTGCCAATGGGGGCACCTTACCTTGCAAGGGGAAGTGTCACAATGTGCGTATCTCTATGGAAGATTATAACCTGCGCTCTCACATGTTTTCCTTGTCCTTAGGTGGATGTGATGTGGTTTTGGGCGTTCAATGGTTACGCACACTTGGCCCCATCTTATGGGATTTTGCTAAACTTTGGATGCAATTTTTAGTCAATGGGGTACAACACAAGTTTTTGGGCTTACAACCAAGGTCTCTCTGCATCATCTGTTCACATCGCCTGGAAAAAATACTTAAGAAGAATTCACATGGTGTCATCGCTCAACTCCATTCCATTCATATGCACCCATCAACAGTCTCCACTACTTCCTTGGATAGATATGTAGGTGTCTTTGCTGAACCAATGAGCTTGTTGCCTTCAAGAGACCTTTCCGGTAAGAATTTAGCCGCATCTATCTCTCAGCAGGAAATGATGACTATTTTGCATACAGTACAGAAGTGGCAGCCATCCCTATTGGGGAATTATTTCTGCATCAAGACTGATCTCCAGAGTTTGGAAATTTTCCTGAAACAACGGGTCTCCTCCCCAACACACCTAAAATGGGTTATCCAACTCATGGGTTATGACTATGCGACCACTTACTAGAAGGGTAAGGACAATATGGTGGAAGATGCTCCTCCTCGCAAATTTGATGACCTAGTTTCTCTTACAGCTATTTCTCTACTTGTTCCAAATTGGTTGCAATCTGTTCAACGGGGCTATCTATTCTATGAACTCCATGCTTCTTCATCAGTAGGGCACTCTGGGTTCCTCAAAACGTATGACTAGGAACAATGTAACTTCTTTTGGCAGGGACTCAAAAGGACAATTCAACGGATGGTGGTTGACTGTGATACTTTTCAGGTCAACAAGGGTGAAACGACCCTCCTTTTGGGACTGCTCGAACCCTTGCCCATCCCTCCATAGATTTGGACAACTATTTCTATGGATTTCCTAGAAGCGCTCCAGTGGTATAGTACCACATCTCAAAGGACACCATATGAAGTAGTCTCTGGACAGGCACCACTAGTTCTTCTTCCATACACCTTCAGCAGCTCCCCAGTTTAGGCAATTGACTCAATTCTTTGAAACTGTGATCAGCTTCTTCTCATTCTGCAGGACAATTTTCACATGGCAAGAATTCGACTGAAACAACAAGCCGATCAACACCGTTCTGAGCGCACTTTTCACATCACTGATATGGTTCTTCTTCGTCTACAGCCTTCCATGAAATCCTCCCTGAAACTCCAAAGGCACCAATGGCTCGGAATGCAACCCGAGGATGCTACAGGGGACCCACTCCTTCAGATTCTGTAGCAATTACCACATCTAAAGCTTTGAGGACAAAGCTTTTTCTAAGGGAGAGGGGATGTTAGGAACCCATGTATTTACTTTGTTAGTATATTGTTGTTGGATGCATATGCTTTGTAAGTCGTCCCGTAGTATTTGTTGATCCATAGTTTATATTATCCCATAGTATTGGACGCATATGCTTTGTAAGTCGTCCCATAGTATTATATGTCCCATGGTTTTGACTCATAGTATTGGCGCCTAGACTTAGCCCATGGTTTGTATTGACACATAGTATTGACCCATGGTACTGGCGCCTAGACTTAGTATATATGTGTGTGCTGAGGCCTATGAAGGCACCGTGAAGTTATTTGTATTGAGCTTGATCAAAGGAGGTTGCCCCGTCGAAGTGGCCTGTGATCAATATAAAAGTGATTCTGAGTTCTGTCATTTCTGCTATTTCGCATATTCTTATTAATTAATTGTTGCAGGTGCTTCACAGTTTTGTCAACACATCTGCAACCTGCTCATCCATCGCAACATACAGGATCTTCACTGCTCCTCTCTGCACCATATCCCTGATATAGTGATATTTGATCTCAATGTGTTCCGACCTATCATGGAACACGGGGTTCTCAAATAGCTTCACACAACTCTGGTTATCCCAAAAGATACCAGTAGCATCCAACGAGAGATCAAATAACTCAGACAGTAGCTTCCTCAGCCATAAGGCCTCACAACTAGCCGAACAAGCTGCAACATACTCTGCTTTGGCCGTACTCAGTGCTACGTAGGACTGCTTCATGCTAAACCAAGAGATCACACCTGATCTCATACTAAAGCAGCACCCCAAAGTGCTCTTCCTATCTCCAGCACTGCCTGCCCAATCTGAATCAACATAACCCTCTAGATTAAACTTTTCATTCGCATCATACTTGAGCCCATAATCATTCTAAAGTAGCAATGGAATGTTGTAGAGTACCATAGGCCACTTACCCATTACTTGCATATTAGTAGTATCTGTTTAGTAATGCAATTGTTCTAATATGCATAATACACAACCTAAATCTAGGAACATAAGTATGTACATGAATGAACAACATCATTTAAGTAATAAGAAATGATAATTCAAATACTTATATTTGTTTGTAGGGTGGACACCCTCTCAATCTTTATTTCCTTGCAGGAACTATTGGAGTGTGCTCCCTCTTGATCTTTGCTTCCTGGATTATCTGTCCATGAACTTATATCCATCTTGGACCACTATGCATGCTTAAGTGTGCACTAGTTTCATGATTGTGTTATCTGCAATATCTCATACATAGTCATATATTCATTAGTATAATATCAATACTATCAAAACATTATGATTCTAAAAAATCTTAAATATGTATTGTCATGATCATTTCATACATAGGTAATAAGCGTTAGTATTCAAGGTTTCAGGGAAGACTTATTTTACTCATGCATATTCTTATTTGACCATAGGATTCTTCTAGTTAGTCATATCATCAATCAAAGTAAGAAACATAACATGCATAAACCCTTTATTACTTAAACTTCTAACTTTCAAGAATAATCATTATCATTCATACAAAAGTATAAGATCCTTACAAGGTAGGATTATAACTTGATATATAAGAAAGAAAACATACCTGGTTATCATGTTAGCTAGTTATGTCTAACATACCCGCATAATGTCTTCTTGTTCTCTTTAATGACTTGTTCTAGTAACCTGCATATCTCATAGGTTAAGCATTGTAGAACCAAATTATACATACCTCGTAAGTAGAGAATCTATGTGATCCATCTATGGATGAGTCTTTGTCTTCATGTCACCATGGTCTTGATCTAGAACTTGATTTGCACCTTTCATGTTAGCGGATAACATTATCCTCATACAACATCACAGTGCATTAGTACAATCATAAGTGTCATAACCCTAATCAATGAATGTCTTCTATCATGCATTCATACTTTTACTAGGGTGATAACACAAGTCTAAAATTAATCAAGATTGTTACTAAATTCAATAACATGAATACAAACATGTCATAAACTTAATCATGAACAGATTTCAAAACATACCTGTAAGTCATACCTATCAGATTGCTTGTAGTAGTAGTTGTTGTTGTTGTTCCTTTTGTTCTTAGGACAATTCTTCTTGGTATGTGTTGTGAGAGCTTGATCTTCATTCCCCATCTTTTCTTCTCGGTTCACAAGCCTAGATTCATCTTGTGAACATTCCTCCCACAATCTACTGAAAGAGATCAGTTTCCTTCTTGCACAGATTCCTTGGATGAAGGAGTCCCATGACCTAGGTAGGCCATTCAATGTGGTCATTACAATTTCTCCATTCTCTACTACTTCATCCACAACTTCAAGTTGTTCCTTGATTTGAGAGACCTTAGAAAAGTAGGATTGAAGGGTCTCTCCATTCTGAAGCTTTACCCCTTTCAATTAGTTCTGTAGAGTCATCTTTCGATTTATGTTCTTTCCTTCAAACAACTTGGTCAAGGAGTCAAACATCTCCTTAGGTGCCTTTAGGTAAGACACATGAGGTATGAGATGGTTATTGATAGAATCAGCAATGATTCTCTTAGCCTTGACCAAGTTGTTCTTGTGTAAGGATTTAGCCTCTTATCCCTCTGGGACAGGAACCTCTTTACTTATGTAAGTGTCCAACTCATTCTCTTCTAGGATTAACCCAATCCTATACTTCCAGGGTCGAAAGTTATCGGCTCCTTCAAGCTTATCCTCAAGCTTGATGTGGTGAGACATCTTAAAGAGTACTTCAAACGAAAATAGAAAATCTATTAGGTCTTACCACTTGATTTGCTAAAAACCGGATCTGGAGCTGGATTAGGGTTTGTTAGAGAAACCCTAAAAATTCAAAATTTGAATTTCAAACTTCTGAAAGGATAGAAAGATGTGCCTTGCTGAGCTGGTCAAGCTGTTATACTCCAAATTTCAAAACTGCAAAATTTGACCCCTCAAAATTGCCTTTGAAACTTCCGGATTCACTCGACAGGACCCTGAACTAGGGTTTGATTTTCCCGAAGCTTCACCCAACCAAAAAGTTCAATCTTGGTATCTAAACTTTGAATTTTCAGAGGAGATTTCAGTTGTGGTTTCATATTTTAGAAATTCCAACTTTTGCAGAAACCCTAATTTTCCATCTTTCCGATCAAAATCCCGATCTAGGGTTTGATCAAGCCCGGCCTTCTGCCCAACCAAAAAGTTCGATCTTGGTCTCTAAATTTTGATTTTTCAAAGGAGCATCCAGCCATGGATTGAGATTCCAAAAATTCAAGTTTTCTCTGAAACCCTAATTTCTCACAGCAGTGATAGGCCAAAAACTGAAAATGCTCAGAAATGAATTATGTCTCGACAGAAAGATGCACCCTTGCTAGCAGAGTCAATCTAGCTTCCTGCCTTTGATGATATGTGGAGAGAAACCCAAATATTAAGAAGCCCTAGCTTCCACAATTGCACAGTGCCTTCTTCCTAGGTCAGCTTTGATTCCATGTTAATTTTTCAATAATTTCATTCCATTATCATTCAGGATAACTAAGAGAATAACATGTACAGCATATCTATAGCATATCAATCATAGACACAAAAGCAATCACACAAGAGACACAAAGTTTCACTAGGGAAAACCAAGAAGGTGAAAACCCCGCAACTTCCTCAGAGATAAAATAAGCCCCAATACAAGATCACAAAGATCAAACCCAAATAAGATGTCTCTAGCAGATGCTCCTCCTCCTCCACATGTGCGCCACTCTCTCTCATGACTAATGCGAGCTTGAGAAGTGAGTGAATGAGATAAATGAGAGACACAACCTCTCTATTTATACACTGACTTGACCTGCCAATACTTTACTGGGGCTGACTTGCTACTCAAGTCTAATAACCCAAGCACATGTCCTAACTAGGGCCGACCCCACATTGGTGGTCTAATAACCCGTCAATACAAATGACGACACTTGCAATGTAACTTGAGACACTTGCAAATACAAATGACGACACTTCCAATTAGAGGAATAATACATCTCTGTTGGATATACAATAAGGTACAAATGTAATATACAAGTGAATATCTTCCAAAGTTACAAATACATCAACACCAATTCCGTAGCATTGTTGGGAACTGTTGTTCCCCAAATCGAAAATTCTCAGCCGGCAACTAGGAAAATTGGTGTAGGATTGTATCCATCCTTGATGGGATCATTTGACTTTGTTGCACCAATCTCCTTTATTGGAACCATTTCCGATAGTGCGCTCATTAACTAATGTACCTCTCCCGACCTCGTACTTTAATGATTCATGGACTTTACAACCCACGAGTTCCACATCTGGAGACATTTCACACATTGGAATGGCTATGCCACTCTTTGCAGCTGAGCTTGTATACCATTATATTCAACAAACCACTACAGAGTCGGATCTCTCTTGTTCAAGGAAAAAGGAGGAAGATCTCGTTATGTTGCCCACATGGGAAGCTGACTCATCTTGCTCACACGATTGTCTTGATGGTACTTTTCCTTCGGATGAAGCAATCATTGAGGCCATGTGTGGTAGTGAGAGGCCCTGGAATACTTGCATCATCGCTCTTATTTTCTTCCCAACCTTGATCTTATTGAGCGAGAATATTTTAGGACAACTCTTGCCGAGAAGGTTGGTCACCCTATGGCTCCTTTGTATTCACATGGGATTTACATGGAGGGGAATATGGATAATATCTCCCCAACCATACCAATCAAAATTTCTCACACACCTAGAAATATTGACAACATTTATATCAGTGCTGAGTGTTATCCCGATGAGATCTGCATATACACCGAGTTGTTCAAGGAATTTCAGGATTTTTTCGCCTGGTCATATGAGGAGATGCCAGGAATAGACCCTAGCATTATCGAACATGAGATTAAGACATATCCCAATGTTAAGTCAGTTCGACAATGACTTCGTGTTGTGAATCCTAGGAAGGTAGTCGTGATTAAGGAAGAGGTGGAGAAACTACTTAAAGCTAGTTTCATCTACCCGGTTCCCCTTACCGAATGGGTGTCAAATCCCGTTCATGTGGATAAGAAGCATGGAACCATCCATGTATGCACATATTTTAGAGATCTGAACCGAGCATGTCAAAAGGATAACTTTCCCACTCCATTCATAGATCAAATCTTGGATACGTGTGCAGGAAGTGATGTTTTTTCATTTATGGACGGTTTCTCAGGATATAACCAGATCCAGATTAAGCCCGAGGATCAACATAAAACTGCTTTGATATGTCCTTGCAGTACATTTTGGTACCAGAAGATGCCCTTCAGCCTGAAAAACGCTGGAGCTACATTCCATCTTACCATGACCTATGATTTTCATGACCTTAAGCGTATAGTGGAGGCTTTCTTGGATGATCTTGTTGGCCATTCTCATAAGAGAGTGGACCACCCCAAGCACCTCCGCCTCATTTTTGAAAGATGTCGATGTTAGAAGATTCATTTGAACCCCAGCAAGTGCATCTTTGTCGTGAAAATGGGTCTCCTTTTAGGGTTCGTAGTTTCCAAAGAGGGTATAAGAGTCGATCGTCTTAAGGTTGAGGCAATACTTCGGTTGCCTCCCCCACGTAACTTAATTCAACTTCAGAGCCTTCAAGGGAGAGCCACTTTTGTACGATGCTTTATCGTGAACTATGCCAGTCTTACCAAAGGTTTCGTGCGACTTTTGAAGAAGGACACTTCATTTCTCTAGGATGAGCGAGCTCAGCAGTCTTTCGACACTTTGAAGAAAGCTTTGGTATCGACCCCTCTGCTTAGTCCACCCGACTTTGCTAGATATTTTTTGCTTTATGTGGCCACGTCTCAAGAGACGATTGGTATGTTCTTAGTTCAGGTGGATGATGTGCTCCAAGAGCATGATGTTTACTACCTTAGTCAAAATTTAGTAGACAATGAGCTGAGATACTCTCACGGGGATAAATTGGCACTTGTGACTGTTCATGTAGTCCAACGTTTACTGCATTACATTATGCTTAGGAAAACCATTGTCATAGCACATGTCAATCCATTTCAGTTCGTGATTTCACGATGCCAAATTGGGGGGAAGTATAATAAGTGGATTTTTATTCTTCAGGAGTTTGATCTTGATTTTCCTTCGGCAAAGTCGGTGAAATCCTTGGTTTTCGCTGAGCTCATGTCGGATTTCCCTCAACTTGATGAGGATATCATCCATGAAGACTCTTTTGTGGATGAGCATTTATTTCTTATCGCATCAACGGACCATTGTTATTAGGATATCATCATATATCTCCAAAATTTGAAGTTCCCTTCGCATTATTCGCGAGATGAACGACGGAGTGTTAGACATCATGCTAAAGACTATGTCATCGTCGATGACACTTTGTATCATCGGGGAAAAGACTCCATCCTATGTCATTGTTTGACTCATGAAGAAGTGGAGTTAGTGCCAAATGACTGCCACAGTGGGGCATGTGGTGGTCACTTATCTGGTCTTACGACAGCCCAACGTATTATGCGAGCTGGTTACTTCTGTTCTTCGATCTTTAAAGTTTGTATGAACGCTATGAAGAGATGTCACCCTTGCCAAGTGTTTTCTCGAGATGTACACTTGCATACCACGCCCCTTCATCCGGTTGTCATTGTCGGTCTCTTCACCAAGTGGGGGGTCGACTTCATGGATTGCAAACCAGTTTCGGCTAGGGGGCATCACCATATTATTGTGGCCATGGACTAATTTTCCAAATGGAATGAGGCCATGCCAACCATAAAGTCCGACGGTGCTACTACAGCCCACTTCGTGTTCAATCAAATTATCGCTCAATTCGGTATCCTGAAAGAGATTGTCACTGACCATGGTAGTCACTTCCAAAATAAAATGATGGCGGATTTGTCACTCAAGCTTGGGTTTTGTCAAGAACATTCATCTTCTTACTACCCTCAAGCGAATGGTTAGGTCGAGGCAGTCAATAAGTTTTTCAAGACCATTCTCCAATGAACCATCTAGCAAAGCAAGAGAAATTGGCATATCATGTTATATCCTTCTTTGTGGGCATATTGAACCACACTTAAGACTACCACCAGTTTCTCACCATTTCAGCCAGTACATGGTGTGGAGTCTATCTTTCTGATTGAATGCGAGATCCCTTCATTGAAACTAGCCATAGAGCTCCTTCCTGACACCTCAGATGATGAGCAACGCTTGATCCACCTTGAGAAACTTGATGAGCAACGTCGAGATGTCACCGTGGCTATAGATGCCAACAAACATCGTGTTAAGGTTCAATATGATAGGTCTGTCCATCCCCGACAATATGTTGAAGGTGACTTGGTGACTTTGTCCTCTTGTATGATCAAGCTAAGGAGCCTCTGGGGGAAGGCAAGTTTAAGCCCATGTGGCACGGTCCTTACATAGTGAGGCGTGTCCTTGAGAAAGGATCCTACGAGGTTGAAAACTATGAGGGGAACGCCTTGAAGGAGCCTAGAAATGGGCTCTACCTCAAGCAGTATTATGCTTGAGATTCTAGCTCAAGATGATACTTTTGTATACTATTGTATAGTTGCTTCTGTACATAGTTTAGATTTATTTTGGTTGTCTGTGTCTGCTGATTTGCTTCCGGTTGGTTGACAGATGTTAGCGAAATTTCCTGTGTTTTTGGGATTCCCGGATGGTGCTAGTCGTCATATGCAGAGACTCGCTTCTATTGCGTAGGTTATTTATTCACCTGACCATCAGATTGTGTCTTCGGGAGGTGCTTTTCTTGGTCCTACATCCAAAAATGTGGCTGAGTACAGTGCCGTTGAACTACTTCATGATGCCATTTCGCATGGTATCCAATTGTTAGAGGTCTGCCTGGATTTGCAACTGGTTGTGTCTCAATTGAATGGCTGGTACTGTGTGAGGGATCCTACATTACTAGAGATATTCTTAAGGGTAAGACTCTTGGAGCGTCAATTTGTTTTCATTACATACATTCATGTTCCGAAATGTTTTAATCATGTACCTGATGCATATGGTAATTATGTCCTAGATTGGCATTTGTCTCATCAATAAAAGAAGCACATAAATAAACATTCATTCACACATTTGTACATACACATATAGTAGAACCAGAGAATCATAGTCTTTTATAAATATTATGTCCAAAAAGTGCACTACGTTGGCTACACACCGCAGTAGCCGCACCCATACACTTGGTACCCCCGACCACATGTTGCTGCATCACCTCAGGGGGATGACCTACCTCTATCAGTGGTACTCGAGCTGTCATGTGGGAGAGGTTCATCCATACCATCTCCAATGTGCGCTCTGCCACTGCACCTACGATCTCACCTCCTCTTCCTCTGCGCCGGTGCTGTGGGAATCCTTGATGTCTTTGCGGTCCCCGATCTGCGAGCAAACAGTCAAATGTCAATCTCTGATACCACACCAAAAGGATTTTTTCATTTCACTTATAATAAAAAATCCAAAAATTTAAAATACACAAAACATAAAAAGAGTAGCCATACCTATGTCTCTGTATGCGGCCCTTGGTGGGAGTGGTATGTCCCTATCTTTGTTGAAGTATATACCCTTGTAAGGATAGTCATTAATGGCGATGACCTGTCGAGCCCACTAGTGAAAGAAATCATCTGAATATGGTGATGCCTGTTGGCCACCACCTTATCGCATCAGCACCTCTACCCACCAGATCTGGGCGGGATCTCAGAGACTGTGCGGAGGGATTTCAACCCTTGGACTCAAGCCCAAAACTCTCTCAAAGAAGAAACTGCAGAGTATGCTGCCAAAGCCAAAGTTACTTTCCCTACCCAACTTGCACTCCATTAGCTGGATCTTCACAGTAACTAGCAACACCGTGCACCAATCGTACACTGTCTGTCTCATACATTTTGCCGCATAGAATATCATCGCCCTCGAAGGCTAATGTAGTGCAGCTAAACCTGATATCCTCCCGAGCGTGAGTACTATAATATTCACACTCAGTATCATAATGGAGTTGATGGGAATCTGGCTTCCCACCTTCTAGGTTCCAGGTAAGCAATACTTGTCTATATAATCACTAATCGTGATCCCACCTCCAACATTGCGGGACCTAAGGCTTGGTACATCCCCTCGGCAGAACAACCTGTGATAAAGTAGATATCCTCCACCTCCAATAGAAGTGGTTGACCATCCAGGTCGAAGTTATGTGCATCTGCATCCCAATAATCGATCAGCCAGTAGAGCAATTAGTTTTGGGCGCTTAAACCCCCAATGCTCCAAAATTTATAAAGGCCACATGCTTGTAACGCCTGTTGGGTGGGAAAATCTTGCTACACTTACTCATCAACAACGTCATGTTCCCTTTCTCTCCACTCTAGGGTTATCCTGGAGGCAAAACCAAAGTACTTGTTAGCATCCATTCTTTAAAAAACCACCCTCACTGTCCTGTACGCAGTCAAAAGTTATTACAGTCGCATCCATACGTGGTCAATGCATGTGTTGACCAAGAAGCCCTATACGCAACCCACAAATCTGTATCCCATGTATAGCGCTAAGAAGAAGTAGGGCTTGGAAAAACTAAAAATTCAACCGTAAAAAATTGAAATAAAAGCATTGAAATGGAAGAAGGGGATGAGACTACCAACCTTCTCCTGACAGCTTGATGATCCAACACTCGTAGCTCCCAGAATCAACAACTGAAGATTGAGGTGAAAACAAACCAAAAACTACTATTTGGGTAAAATGTGAAAATGGAATAGTAATTGTAATTGTTTATTACTATTTATAGCTTTTAAAACCCACTTTCCTATATTTTTTATCGTTTGGAGATAGTATTGGATTAATATGTCATTATGGAGTACCATTTTGAACAATTTTTTTCGATGAGAGTGATTTTTCGACCATTTCGTGCCTTCGACAGGTATATTTTACACCTGTCATATAGGTTAGATGTCATTTTCTCCTGCATTATGCATTTGACCTTTGACTATTCATCATTAACCCTAGGTTCGACCCCACTTTTTAACCGACACGAAACCTTCACATTGTTATAGAAGTGTCATTATTTAGCGGTAGAGCTTGTCCAACCATGGGTGCCCTAGTTAGAGCCTTTTTATGTCTTTTGGTGCCCATGTCGTTGTTCCTCCTTAGGTTTGGGAGTCCTTTGTAGTTATGTCATAACTTTGTGATAAAGACTCATACTCTACATTGTCTTATGTTGGCCATCTCCCATAAGGACTCCCCCATTTTATATCGAGTTGTGATTGCATTACATCATCCTGCTTGCCGCTTGAGCCTTGTGTCGGCTCCCGTTTACTCAATTATCAGCCATGTTCCTGCGCACTTTCCCTTTCAAGCCAAGCAGAGATTTCATTTTCCTTTCGCAATTTGATGACCCTTTACAGTGAGGGAACAACCCCCCGAGTGTCTACATCCTACACATGCTTCCTTGCATTGATCATAGATATTTTCCACTGCTTGGGAATAGTTTGCTCACTATCTGACACTCATTTCCTCACTTGTTGTACTATAAGCAATTTTATTCTTTTTCAAGCTTTCCTAATATGAAAAAGACCAAAAAAATCAAATATTCCAAAAATCAGGACGGGGAAATATTTACTTCTTTTTGTTGGCAGCTATCGTGTAGCCTTTGAACAGAGCATTCATTCCACTCCATCCATTATGAGTCAGGACTATAGTAGGACCTTAGGAGTTATACTTGTTTCTCAGATTGTACTCCACCGGATGGTTAAGCTTCCAGTCATTATGGAGCCCTTTGTTGATGCCTCCTGCATCGCACAGTGTTATTATCATCTAGTACTTGATTTTATGCTCCCTAAGTCTATCCATCTACTCATGCTCTTGTTCAAAGGCAGTCCTGAAACTAGAGTCGACCACTCCTCAGGTCTCTTGACTATTGCATGTCGGCCATCGTTATTGAGTCAGCCTGTTCATCTGAGTTCTTCCAAATATTTCAGTGTAGTTGTTATCTCGTGTTGGTTGATGGGGGATACCTTAATGCCCTCCTTCTAGCGAGTTTCGTTCTATCAACTTCAACTCATTTATTCTGGAATTTAGACTTAGAGTCCGGTTGAGTACCTTGAGGCTTGCAGTCATTAGTGGTAGGTTCACTCGCCACCGATAGTTTTGGGAATACATCAATGTCCCATGATCGATGGAAGCATTTTAGTGTTCAACCTCAACACATCTATTCACACTTGGAAGGTTGTACTCTATGCCTTGATGCCCATTTTCATTATTGGTGGGTTATCTTGCGTCTGTTAATGGTATACATCATTGACTGGTAATTAGATGATGTCACATCAGGTTCGAATTCAACACCTTTATTCACTTGATGGGACTTTCACCGTAGATGATTTGTGTAGAAGACCCCAGATGTTAGTGGCATTCAATATGCTACTCAGGATCGTGATTGTACTTATGAGATATCATTTCTCATACATCAGCAGTTTGCACCAGTTGTTTCCTTTTCAGCAGGAGACCATATCTTACTTTAGATGAGTCATGGATATGACTATTTATGACATGTATTCACTATGTACTACCTATCATGGCCATTGTATCAGATTGTTGTATTGTACTGACATGTATCCAGACATATTATTGTATTATGACGAGTGGGCTACTCCTTCCATTTGTGTCTCCATCACTCCACTTCTGATATTATAATGTATTTCGGCCATCATAGTACCTTCTCTGACCTCACACATTAGGGGACATCTGTTACAACGTATTTTTCCACCTTGTGAGCATCAACACTTATTGGCCTTCAGTATTCATTTTAGTGACTTAGATCCATTATTTATCCTCTAGGAACACATTATTCCCTACTTTTGTTCCTGTGCGCTTGCTGATCCACTATATCCAGGGTACACGCATGTTGTTCCACTATAGCTCGCGTACACCTAGTAAAATGGTAAAAAACAATAGAAATTGTTAACAATCAAATTAACACCCTTAGTCATGTGATGGAAGAAGCACATTTTTACTATGCGCTCGCAACATGGAGACAAAAACATAAGTACATTTGGAGACAAGTCCTCTCTGATCTAATCACTTCTCCCATAAATGGAAGGATTAGGTGAAGATAGTAAGAACCTAAAGAGACCAATTTCAGTGATTGAACCACTCATAAAAGGTCCAAAACTAAGCTACACCAATCAAAACGTGAAGATGAATGCATTAAAGTGCATTAATTGTACTTAAAGTATTATAAAGTTGTGCAAAAAGCCTAAAAACTATGGAAAAGTGGGTTTTTGAGCTATAATAATAAAAAAAGATGAAAATGGACAATCCCACATTGAAAAGAGAAACATGAGGGCTCATTTCCCAATGCTATATAAGAAAGGCATGGGAGACATTGTAGAACACACAAAGGAAGAGCAAAGGCATGCTGGAGAGATTTTGAAGGAGGAGAAAGAGCTCAAATTCTTCAAAAGCAAGGGTGAAGGAAGGGAAGCTCATTGCAATGGAGGAAGGATTCTCACCTAGATCATTCGTAAGGATGTATTTCTTCCTTGTTCTAATATGAATGGATTCAAGTTTCTACCATCTAAGAGTTTGAATTTTGCTTATCCTGTATGAATTTAATTCTTAAATGGCTTTAGATCTTAATGAGTTTTGATGAATGAATATGGATCTTTATAAACTTGTGATAATATCTTGATTTGTTGGCATAGAAACTCATCATTTCTTAGTAAGATAGATTGATATGTTGCAGATCTAACTCCCTACTTGCAAACTACATCTTCTATTATCAGATTGACAACCATATGGGTTGAAATCTCTTGAAATCTCTTGAAATTTCTTCATATTTCATTATTTTTATTCATTTTTGGTGATATCCTTCCTTTAGATCTACTCACTTGGAGCTTAAATATTAGTTCAAGATCCATAGATCCAGCAAGATGACCTCCAAACCGGCCTCCTCCCACCTTTCTTGCAGCAAATGCTTCAAAATCCCATTCTAAATCTCGTTTTTTTTGTGCATTCTAGAGCTCGTTTTTGTGGATTTTTGCAGCCTTTAATGCTTGGTTTTGCTTCCTTTGGAGTGGTGCTGTTGTATGATTTGGTTTAGGAGATGATTAACTTGTATTTCCATCCTCCTTTGATAATATCAAATCGCTCCTTTTCTCATATATTTGGTGAAAATTTCAATTATGTTTTGCTTCATAAATGTGCATATGCTGAAATGTGTGATGAGATCTCTTGAAGTTTGAACCTGTTGGAAGGCTTGATATGTATGTTTGAAGACCTGTTTAGAAGCTTATTTTGCTGCTTATGATCAGCCTCTCACTCATGTTAAATCCCTCCTTTCCTCATGTTTCTTGGCTTTAAAGATTTACATCTTATGTTTCCAATTTGCAGCCCATCCAACTAGTTTGTAAGAGACTTGTTTTAGATCTATTTTGAAGGCTTAGAAAGTGCATTTGCAGACCTGTTTTGAAAGCTTCTTTTGCTGCTCATGATCAATCTATCACTCATTTGATAAGTGTTCATATTCTTTTCATAGTTTGGCCTATATCTTTACCTTTGGACTCATCTTCCAATAACTTTCAAATCTGCCCCAAATTTGAATTTCTTTGTCAAATTGTGATGGATCTATTACATCTTTGCATGTGTTCTTTAGCTTAAGATCATTTTGCTGATAATACTTAGTTTACTACTCCTTTTTTAGAACCTTTGAAATTTTTTTTCATCATTTGGTTCAAATATATCTCCCATTGGAATAACCTTCCAAAAACTTTAAAAATTTCTCCAAATTTGCTTTCTCTTTTCAATTTTTTTTCTTCAAGTTGTGATAGATCTTATAGCTTGAGAGCATCTTAGCACATAGATACCTGATTTGACACATATATGGCTGATATTTAACTTCATTTGAATCTCCTTTACATATTTGCAAAGTTTACACACCTTCCAAACACTTTAATTCAAGCTTCTAATCTTACACTAGTTGGTGAAGATCTCTTTCACTTTTGGATCTGTTTGGAGACCTGTTTTGTACAACATCTACACACTTGTTTAGAGCCTTATGTGTATATTAAGATCAGCCTTATACTCCTCTTGAAAATTTAGGAAATTTTCATAACATTTGGATCAAGACATTTACAATTGGAATTCACTTCCAAACACCTTTAAATATGCTCCAAATTATAATTAATTTTCAATCTTTTTCAATTGATAGTAGATCTATTTTGCTTACAGCCTTATAAGATGTCAGATCCCTATTTTAACATGTTGAAGGACTGATCTTAAACTACATTAATGTCTCTTTACATGGCTGCAAGTCTCCCAAAGCATACTTAAGAAATTGTTCACCAAAACACCTTAAGCACATTCAATATTTCAGACCTTTAGAATATACTGATTGGAAACATTAATCAAACATAAACCATACACATTTGGGAGCACCATCCACACTTGAAAGACCCTTTCACACACATTTGCATTTGAAGAACACCTTGAACATCACATGATTGAGATAATTTGATAATAATTTCTTTCCAAAAAACAGAATTAAACTTTAATTAGTTGCATTTTGTTTTGGAGTTAGAATATTTTCATGATTTTCATGCACAATTAGAGAGAGTTGTACCTTTAGAGTTCAGTTTTCTTGAGATATATTGTGTATGAGGCACTGTATCCTCTTCACTCGCATCTTATGATGATCTTGTGAATGATAAAGTGTATCTCGCTTGTAATAATTTAGGAGTTCATTTTTTCAAAAGCATCTTATATCGAGCCACCGTATCCTCTTCACTTGGGCCTTATGGCGATCTTGTGAATGAGAAAGTGGATCCCACTTGTAATAGAGTAGATTAAATTTTTGCATACAATTTTTCAAGCCACTGTATCCTCTTCACTAGGGCCTTATGGCGATCTTGTGAATGAGAAAGTGGATCTCACGTGTAATAGTTTAGGATTTAATTCAAAAGCATTCCAAAGGGCTCTGCGTATCCTCCTCACTTGGTCCTTATGGCGATCTTGTGAATGAGAAACAAGGATCACCCGTGTAATAGAATTAGATTCATGTTTACTTGAGATATGTGTTTGGGTTACATTGGTCTTTACACATCAATTATTATCCATATTTAAGAAAAAAATGTGCATGAACATACAACATATACCAGAAATTTTGCATGTCTGAAAGAAACTCATGAACTTCTAACTCTTCCTTAATTTAGAATATTCATCGAATTAAAAGGTAGAGTAGTGAGCATTTTGCATTGTTTGGATCATTTTTTATATTTTCAAGTCAAAACACCACCAGTTTCATTTCCACTCCTGAAACTAAGCAAACTACACTTAAAATTGGTGCTTAGTCTTAAAATTGACAAACTTTTAATTTTAATATCACCAATAAGTTTAGGTTAGTGCCCTGGATTAGGTTTGGAGAGTTAACACTCCTGGGCTACAAAACTTTGAAACTAGCATTGATTAAAGAGAGTAAATCCATTAGTAGCAAAAAACGCTTGTCGGGAAAGCGCTTCTAAAACATGTGTCAAGCATGAGGTCAATCTGGATAAGTAAAGGGTGGTTCCCCCCTTTTGCTTATTTAGTGGGACATGAGCTTATCGAGGGGATTCTATGTTCATTGACAAGTCCTCGGGGTGACATTACTATTTCTAGAGTTCCTGGTTATGAGATTTGTCCTCAACTTACAACTGTTCCTCCCGACCGTCGATTGTGAAGTCATAACTTTAGTGGCTATTCCTACGATATCACATAGGCTATTGTGAGTGGGACACACTTGCAATACCTGAGACAAACTTTGGTACTTTTACTCCTTGGGAGGGTGATTGGTCAGGAACCAACACTTGCACCCCTGGCGATTAAAGTTTATTGTAACTGTTTCTCATACCTTCGCCGCTAGCAATTGTCTAAGGCCTAGCATCCCTCAATAGCTACTAGTTTTGGAAGTCCCTACAATCCAGCTTTTCACTGAGCTTCGGTTCTTTGGAAGAGTAAGTTTGCTTGCTTGAAATATCTAGGGAATTTTTACTATGTGGAGACATTTCATTTTTTGAGTCTAGATTGCCTTAGGATTGTTTGATTCAAACTATCATTTTCAACACATCCTTTTATCAACTTTTTAGAAGTGGCTACTCTCCTGATCCGCCAAGCACGGTGGAAGCGAGGTGAGTCACCAGAAATTGAAGGCCATGCTACATTGCAGAGACAGATACAAACACCACATCCAAATGACTTGGAAACATATTTGATCCTAAAGTCAATTGATATTACTCGAGAAGAACAACATCAAATCAACACTGAGAATTCATCGTCACATCATGAACTGAATACAGACATAGTTGATAGTATTACTCTAGTTGAAATTGAAACATTGAAACATCACACACATGCTCATGAAATTCCTCCTTTGATGAGTCTTTCAGAACCAATTGCACTTACTATCCGTGAGTCACTGGGTGATATCAAACCTCTTTCTAAAAGTTTGAATGACATGCACAAATCAACAAGGGACCCCATGGCTTTCTCAAACATTGGTTTTCCACATGGATCGGCTAATTATAAACACACACAAGGATTAAACCAGAGTCCTCATGGTATACAAAACACTTGTCCAAATTCTACTTCCGGGGGAAACCCTAAACCATGGAATGTTAATATTCCATGCAGAAGCAATGAACCATGGAACATTTATGCCAATTGGGGATATGCTCCTCAGATTAGTGGAAATTCCCTAGGGGGTTATCCTCCAACTTATCCTATCTCAATGCCTAGTGGCAATCCACCTATCAACCCCATTCTACCATGGAGTGGGGAGGTTTCAGGAAGTGTCCAATATTCTTGGGGCCCACCTTCATGACGAAATCAACCTTGGAACGATTATCCAAACCAAGGAAACATTTAATGGAGTGGTCCCATTCCAACTTGTAACCAATCTAATTGGGGCCAACCCTCGCAAGGGGGCAATCCACCCATGAATCCCAACCAGCAATGGAGTGGTATTGTTCCACCAAGTAACCAATCTCAATGGAACATACCTCCACAAGGGGGAGATCCATACATGCAACCTAGTTCACCATGGACTGGGAAACATTCAGGAAGTAACCAATCTTTTTGGATGCCACCTCCACAAGGAGGAAGTCAACGTTGGAATGATTTTCAATACCAAGTTCAAGCACCATGGTATGGTTGGGATCTAGGAAATAACCAATCTTCTTTGACCCCACTTCTACAAGGAGAAAAGCCACCCAATGGTCATGTTTCAAGAAGTAGCCAAACTTCTTGGGGTTAGCCTCCACAAAGGAGAAACCCACCTTGGAATTCTTATCACACCCAAGGACCACATCAATGGAGTGGTCAGGTTCTAGAAAATAACCAATCTTTTTGGAACCAACCTACAAGACCTACATTTGATCCAGCTAGGCTGCCACATGAACCTCATGTCAATGGTATGACAGATTCTGTCAACCATCTTGAATAGATTACCCCACATCTGGGACAAGTTTCCATTCAGAATTCGCAACCCACAGCTTGCCAGGCAATGCAGGAACATGCCAATCCTTCCAACAATTCTAACATCCTCATAGTCTCATTGATAGACCTTAGAGGAAAGAAGAAGAAGTACAAGAGTAAGAAAAATGATATCTCTGGGAAGGGAGATGTACCAACTGTGATTCAATTCCATGGGAAACAACAACCCACTATTTTGACACCGGTACCTCTGCTATGGGGAAACCGACCAACCCCCCCACAAGGGGGCAATGATCCTAATGCCAATGTCTTCATGTGTGATCATGAGATGAACATTCAAACAAGTCTTGATTCTGATAATGTATCTCCTAGTACATCGGATAAATCGGAATCACAGCCAAGTGGTTATCTCTACATTGAGAAACCAGCCATAGACTTAGTACCATACCCCCCCAAAGGTGTTCTACGTAGAACAATGCATAGTCCTAACATGAGAGTTGCTAAGAACGGTAATGTTCTTGAGGACCTAGCTCAAGTACCATGTGCCATGTCGGCCTTGGAGGTATTGCAATGTCATTCTGCACAAAGAAAGGAACTATTATCTACCATTGGTGTTGTTGATCCATTCGTTGAGACTTTGATCACATCATACATAAACCATTCAATATATAGGATCCCTTCCGAAGTTACTTTTTAAATTAAAGTAACGACTCATGGTAAGAACATTTGTCTAACCATAGTAGATGAAGGGACCTCAGCTTATGTAATGTCATTCCCATGTTGGAAATCATTTGGATCACCCCTATCTATCGTAGAAGTTTCAAACCAAGCTACTCACGTAGCTTCGACAGATTCAGATCAAAATCTTCCCTTGATGGAGGAGTATGATTCGGTTACTTGGCCCATTTGGGCTGTGAGATATCCTAGCTCACATGACTTCTTGGATTGCGTTTGATCATCAAACGAAAATATCCCTAAAGTTGTAAACATTTGGTCATACCCACCTAGATCATCTTTTGTGGGGCCATTGGGAGCATACTTGATATAAATCTACCCAAGTATAGGAGCATGATCTACATGTTCCTCGATCTTATCAGGTATATTTGGAAACATGCATATAGGTTTAGGCCATCCCTTTGTGAAGATGCATTTGAACCTTTTGCAACCCAAACTTACCATAGGGTTGAACCTATTGGAAATTGGTAGGTCATCCCTTCATATCTGTATTTTCCACCATTCCTACAGTAGAGCCTACCGAACATGGGACACCCTAGTTAGCACCCCATTGCCATTTTGGTGCCCATGCTGCGTTATTCTCATAGGCCCAAGAGCCCTATTAGTCCCATCATGACTTGGAGTTTGAGACCACATATTTCTCTTTCATTCATTTCTGATCATATCCTGATGGGATCCCAGTTTTTTGTCATTTTACATAAGCTTGTGTTAAAATATCCACTTGAACATGCAAACTGCTTTGTTGCTTATTTCTTATGTTGCTTATTTGCCTGTATAGTCACTTTTTCTTACAAGATGCCTATAAACCATTGCTTATGTATATTTGACCCATACCCATGGAGGAAACATCTGTAAGAGTGTACATAACTAGCTCAACCCTTGTTTTCAATACAGATCTTTGCCTTAGCCTAACCCATGCCCTTGAGACACTTGTTTCCTCTAATGTATCATAGCATGTTGTATTCTTTTTTCAAGCTAATAAATGAGAAAGGTTAAAAAAAATTGGAAAACATAAAAATCCAAAAAGGGAGAGACTTGAATCACTTCATATTATAAACTTCGAAGAAAATAGAAACAATCAGTCCTTGTCTCCCTTGAACATGGCACATAATATTGTATCTGCGGTCAGTACACCATCTGAATTTTCCTTAGGAAACGGTACCAATATTTTGAATAGATCTCCACCGATGGGTTATCCTTCCCGTCACCAATAGAGCTTTTGTTAATGCATCTGGAATTAGCAGATTTCTATAAGTTCGATTACTCAAAGTCTTAT
Source organism: Larix kaempferi (assembly GCA_027924585.1). Classification (NCBI taxonomy): domain Eukaryota; kingdom Viridiplantae; phylum Streptophyta; class Pinopsida; order Pinales; family Pinaceae; genus Larix; species Larix kaempferi. The sequence continues at coordinate 5,871,205 of BSBM01001661.1, read as the reverse complement.
GTTGCCAAGTGTCCATTCTGTGTCGTGTTATGTGTTCAAGGGAAGTCCAAACCGAGTCGGCCATTCCTCAAATATTCCTAACCAATCATGCCGACATTCCTTGTGTCAGTTTACAGTGTTGGGTCTTGCAGTTCTACCAAATTATATCAGACTATTGATCTTTGTTTTGTATCGTTTAATGTGGGATGCATTAATGCCCTCCTTCCGATGGATCTATTCCTATCGCCATCAAATCATCATCTAGGACATGGATCTAGAAACCCGAGCGTACCTTGGATCTTGCAATCATTAGTGGCAGGTTTCCTCACAAATGACAGTGGGTATACATCAATGAACCCTGATTGTTTGATTCTACAAGTGTTCGACTTTAGAGCATCTATTCACACTTTCCAGTTTGTACTCAGTACCTTAGAGTCCATCATCATTATCGGTGGGTCTCTTCGCATCTGTTAACGGTATACATCAATGACCGGTAATCAAATGGTGTTTTATTATGGTCAACATCAGATCACTTATTTACATGATATAAACTCATACTATCATCGATTTGTATTGAAGACCTTGGGAACAAGAGTTGTATCACTCATCGATGCACTGCCCGCGCTGCGCAAGATTAGACCACCATGTCAGAAGTTCAATAAAGATTTTGTTCTCACACTCATCAAAGTGCATGTTTAAATTTCAGGAAAATTTGCTTTTGACATAGATCCACTGTGTATTGTTCGTGGCCATTCTTGTTTACTGATGAGCATGGATATGCCCGCCTCATGAAGACATTATATATTTGAGAAATCGCTATGTTTTGCAGGTGTGATCCTCAATCCTGCGCCTGTAAGTTTTCCTTATTTTATCCTTGCTTTGAACGATAAAGAGTATCAGTATAAAGAGTATCAGTATACAGAGTATAAATTTCAGTAATATATTTCAGCCCTTAGCTCTTCTTCGGACCTCACACATTAGGGGGCATCTATTAACAATCAAATTAACACCCTTAGTCATGTGATGGAAGAAGCACATTTTTACTATGCCCTCGCAACATGAAGACAGAAACACAAGTACATTCGGAGACAAGTCCTCTCTGATCTAATCACTTCTTCCATAAATGGAAGGATTAGGTGAAGATAGTAAGAACCTAAAGAGACCAAGTTCAGTAATTGAACCACTCATAAAAGGTCAAGAACTAAGCTACACCAATCAAAAAGTGAAGATGAATGCATTAAAGTGCATTAATTGTACTTAAAGTATGCTAAAGTTGTGCAAAAAGCCTAAAAACTATGGAAAAGTGGGTTTTTGAGCTAAAATAATTAAAAAAATGAAAAGGGACAATCCCACATTGAAAAGAGAAACATGAGGGCTCATTTCCCAATGCTATGTAGGAAAGGCATGGGAGGCATTATAGAACACACAAAGGAAGAGCAAAGGCATGCTGGAGAGATTCTAAAGGAGGAGAAAGAGCTCAAATTCTTCCAAAGCAAGGGTGAAGGAAGGGAAGCTCATTGCAATGGAGGAAGTGTTGATGCCTCAAAAATCGTGGCATCAATTAGCAAGGGATTCTCCCCGGTAAGTAAGTCCAATTAGATCGCTCACCATTTGGTGTGGGGAATCCGTCCGGTTAATGGTTCGGCTACCGTGTGAGTTTTAAAGATTTGTTTTATTTTATCGGTTGCGGCCCGATCCACCAGTTATGTATTTTATATTAAAATATGAAATGCAAGTGCCCTAACTAAATGCATGTGATAAACAAAATTGTTCTAAACTATTCAATCTATTTTAACCTATCCTTGCAAGGAGCCAAAATTAAAGTATGAGTAATAAAACTGGAAGAAACATCTAAAGAATTGAACAGATAGCCATTATATTATGAAGATGTATTTTCAACAGAATGTAAATGATATCAAAGATAGCCCTGATTTTATTACAACATTCCATTACTCACGAGGTACAAAAATTTTGCAAATAAATAAGATCATTCATGGCATAAAATTAATTCACGAAAGCCAGGAAAGATCTCACTGAATGTATATGAAAAAGGCAGAAATAATTTGGCAATCATCCATCATAACTCAAAGCAAAATGATGCACCAGCTTCCATAGGCCAAAATATTTTTTCTATTCATGTAGCTGAAGTAGTTCTCATACACAAGAAGAAATTCCTTTCACCTACCAAAAGTCCATGCTATGCTCCTCTAATCAGCTATATATAACGTTTCAAAAATGCTCCAAGAGCTGCCACCTATATGCTAACCATCCAAATTCTTTAAATTTGTCTTGTAGTGTCCAAATTTACAAAATAATAAAAGCCCAGTAATATTGCCAAAATGGGCAGGAAGAGGTCCAAATATTACTTTAGTAATTAAAACATACAAAGGTTGAAAGAAGGCATGTTGACTATAAATCGAAAGATAAGACAGAACATGGATTATTTCTGAACTGGCGCCTTTGCTGACTCAGACGCTTCTGCTACAATTGGTATTTCTATTGGAACTTGCACCACTGGTGTTGTTGGTAAACTCATTGAGGTTGATGCCACTATTTCTTTTGCCGATACTTGAGGTGCTTCTGTTCTCAATACTCTGTCTGCTTCTACTATATGCTTCACCCAGAGACTGGTTTCTTTTATGACATTGTTCACATCAAGAGGGAGCATAGTTTTCATAGAAACTTCATGCTTGGCAAGTTCTTCTTCGAGATCAGTGATTTCTGCTGTCATAAACTTGAGACTTTCTTTCAGAATATTTACGTGAATAGAAGCTTGGCCAATCAACTGATAAAGATCCTCAGTGGTCAAAATATACACTTTCCTTATAGAGTTTGTTTTAGCACTTAACCCATCCCTTAGCTCCAACAAACGTTGGGTTTTGTCTGGGAACTCTTCTATAGTCTGGGGTATTGTCATCAAGCACTTTTCTTGGGTAGTTTGTATCTTAGAATACACATTCCCACATTGTTCAAGAGTGACCATGGTCACTTCATTTAGCTTCACTTCATACTCCTTGCAAAACCCCAAAAGGCGGATATCTGCTTTGAAACCAGAGATGGATTTAAAAGGGAGATTCTCTAGGAATCCTGACTTTCCTTCTCTCCATTCCATTTGCCTCTTAATGTTTTCACTAATGCGTACATATTTTCTTCTACTCCTAGTGGCTTCAGCATTTATTTCCTTGATTTTGGCCACCACTCCTTTTAACTTGCAGACTTCTTCCGTTATGAGTTCTTGAATCCCATGTATCCTCTCCATTATTTCGCAAGCCTGCTCATGAAAAAGACTCAAATCACTAGCCTTGCTAGTAGTGAGTTCCAATTGTTGTTTTAGCAATTCCCCACCTTCTTCTAATTTTTCTATGCTTTCTTTTAAGTCATCGATCTATTGAGTGGTATCAAATTTCTTGGACTCCAGCTGCAGGTTCCTACTTTCCAGACCTTGCTTTTCAGCTTCTAGGGCCCTCATTTGTATGACCAAGGTTCTCTTTTCGGCTTCTAGGTATTGAAAATTTCTGTTTAATTCTCCCTTCTCTAACACAAGGGTGTTACATTTCTCCACCATTAAATTTGAATAACTATGTTCTTTGACTAGAATTTCCTGCAAATGGAGGGTTTTCTCCTTTTCTAATTCTAACTATCTGCTAATATGTCGACATTGTCTACATTTGCTTGAACAGAGGCCACATAAATTGATGCCACGAGTTTGTGTGCATGCTTAGTACCTTGCATGACTGTTGTTTCATGTCTGGTAACAATGTCTGGTTGAAAAGGTCTCTTCACCCTAGTCACTGTTTCTTTGATAATAGATTTCCTTTTCTTGTTATAAGCGAACCTGTCCCATTAAGACACTGTGCTACCTTTTGATGGTGTAAAAAGGACAAGCGGGAGGTCTCTTATAGGGATGTCCATATCCATGTCTTGGACATTTAGGATTCTTGGCTCAGCATCCTCCTTTAATTTGTTTTCTTCTTCTTCTTTCCTTTGCGCTTCTTCTTCTACTGCTTTCTTCTGAGCTTCCTCTTATGCTTGTTTGGAAATCCCTTCTAATCTGATTCTTTCTTCCTCTTGAACTCTTCGAGCTTCTTCCTCTGCTTCTTGGATCCTTTGAGTTTCCTTTTCCCGAAGTTTGTCCTCTTTCTCCTTGTTTTCTCTCCCAACAACTTCTCTTTGGATTCTCTCGACTTCTTTGTTGAGCCCTTTCTCTTCTTTAGAGAGAGTTTGAGTGGCACCTATGTTTCCTTTACCTGTTGTTGTCTTGCTTCCTTAATAACACCAGAGCTATAAATGGACCCAACTTTACTTAGTCGGAAAATCTGTAGTTTGGTCATGTTATTGACCCCTTTATATACTTCTTTGTTCCCATCATAATAGTGAGCGTATTTGAAGTTAGCATGAATCTCCCTGCAATGTTGTGCAACCTTTCCTCGTCGATTGTTCCTTTCAAAAATCCTTTCTCCGAAGTGAAAATCCTTAAGTTCTGCAATAAACTCTTCTACTATTGCAATTCCTGAAAACTTGTAAGCCCCAATATAGAAGGGTAAAGGTGGGAAAGTGGCCTTCTTTGTCTTGTATAAGGAGCTACCGATCCCATCAATGAAAACTTGTCTCACTGCCTCCTTGTGGACTATGTAGTTCGTAGCATATCTGGGTAGGATATATGGGGGTTTAGAGCCTCCACACATTCTCACAAATGAGTTGGTAGTGTCGTTTGTAGTTCTAGGTTGAAAAGAGTTTGTAAGCAGTGAATACTGGGGTGTCGGCTTCTCTCCAGTTACATCCAATCTTTGGAAAGGGGTGTTTTTCCAGAATACAGTCTATCAAGTAGGATGGCATGTAGAATTCTACCTTCTTTGCCCCTAATCCTTCTTGAGCGGTAATTATCGCTGATGATAGGATATCTGAGAGGATGTCTGCCCAATTAAAAATTGTCCCCCTGAATGCTACATAGTGGATGATGGGAACCCATTGGAGCATAAAAACAGTACCATCAGGCCTTCAAAAAATTCTACTAAGCATGAGGGCGATCATTCTAAAAGGAGGCCTTAGATTCTGAACCTCGTACTCCTCACTATCCTTTTTTCTGATCTGTTTTCCCAAGATCAGCAAATTTCTGGCCATCTCTAGATTATCCATTTGGATTTGTCCTAGCCATTCATCATCAAGACATTGATGAGCCCGGGGCAGTTTGTAAACTGGTGCAATATAAGATGGATGGAAGGACGCAAAAGCTTCCCCCTTACTGTCCGAAAGAACCCTTGTCTACACATTCGCATGCTGCAGAATCCATCCAATTACTTTTGAGCATGGAGAAAGTTCCGAACATGTGGCTTCTTTGGATATGCAGGAGGTTCTGATGTTCCGGTATGGGAAATCTTCCTCGAGGAGTGCCACAGAGATGTCCTGGTCCCTTATCATACGATATATGTCTCCCCATTTAACTTCTGGGGAAATGCTTGTAGTGCACTTGGTGTCTTCATATAGATTTTCTACTCTCGTGGGCACTGATCCTAGCTCAGTCGCTTTGGAATTTCGTTTGCCACCTTTAGGAATTTTGGCTTAGAAACATGTACAATAGAAGTCATACATGAGTAGGCATTACAACGTAATACTAGCAAATTAGAATAGCATTTTGCACAAGACAATAAGTCTTAAGAATACTTCGATAATCCTTTTGATGGGTACTTATTTGATTCTTTCTAGAACCAAATGAAGCTAACCAAACCTACCTACAGATTTTATACTTTCAAAAATAGATTAAAACAATTATTTCACAAGTTTTTAGACAAAACCTCTGGGAAACGACCGAGTGGTGTTTTGATCTATATTGCAACTATGACATATAAAAGTAATGCATTCCCATAGTAACAAACCGCAAAAACAAAATAATTTTGAGTATACTATGTTTTATGGCATGAGAATTGACATGGTAATAACACGTTCCAAAGTACAAAAATGGCGTAAAACTCCATAGTAGGGTAGAAATACCGACGTCTTTCGCATAAGGGCAGACAGGGTCAGTCTCAATTTTACCACGCTGATGGCTTCCAAGACGGGCAAAGGAATGCCATGGATTCTCTTAATGTTTACACATTGGGTGCTTGAGGTCCTAGAGGCTTCCATATTCATATGAAATCAAGCTGGGTGCTTTCAATTGGGTATGGGCATGGGTCATCTCTAGACGAGGTCAGACTGAAAATTTGGAAAAGGCTAGGATAAAACGAATAGAACCAAGAGCATATCATTCATTTCAATGAAGAATAACCACTGCAATTGAGCCTATGAGGTTTGAAAGGGTACTAACCTGCTAGAAGATGATCGTTATGTGGATGTTGACACTATTGCGGAACCTGCGAGCCTGGAGTAGGTGCTTGTAATTTCAAACTAAAACGGGAATGAGCTCTCTAACCAATGGAAACAATGAAAATTTTCAACGAAGTTTATGTCCTATATAAAGGATTTTGACGCGTGCGAGCCATTAATAGGGTAGATGTGAAAATAAAATGGGGTTAATGGGCATATAGACGGGATCAAATCAACATTAACTGCGACCGCCAAAACCAGAAAAACTTGGCTAACTCCTCTGATAGTTGCGGAAAAGAATTTTTGATTTGCCCGCCGTTGCGGGGAAGTTATTCGAGTTCATCCATCAGGGAAAGGTGTGATGTTGTGAATCGGAGGGCTTAACCGAGATTAACCACTGTTGCGTAAAAATTACGTAAGTTACTCTGGTGTTGCAAGCTAGTTCCAATATCTCGAGCGAAATGAAATACTAGAAAAGAAGTGTCATCTCATCCGCCATCGCGGATAAGTTACTCAAACTCTTTCGTTGTTTCGGAAAACTTGGCAAAAGTTTTCTACAGGAGCCCAACTTATTTATTTCTTTTCACAGTAGCAGCAGATTTAGGTGAGTTTTTCCGCCATTGCAGAAAAAATTTGCGCGTTTATTCTTCCGACGGTTCACTTAATCGAAAAGTTTTTCTTTTTTTGGAAGCTTTAAATGAGTTTTTTTTTGGCCATTACTAGACTGGATCCTTTCTTCCACCGATACTTTAACTTATCCAAAACCTCCAACGTTTCGGAAACGTTAACTTAAAACCTCCGTCGTTGTGGCAAAGTTGTCTGAGTTCTTCCACTATTTTGGAAAGGCTTGGCGAGTTCTTCCGCCGATACTTTAACTTAGCCAAATTTTCTCACCGTTTCGGTAGAGTTGGATGAGTTCTTCCGTTGCTGTGGCTTAAAATCATGATTTTTTCTTGGGCCAAAACACACAAAAATTGGACTCAAATGAATCAAGCAAAGGTTTTCTCAAGAAGAACTAAGCAAGGAAAAGGTTCTGGTGGCCTTTAGGCTCCTAAGCAAACTTTATCTTCAAAAGTAACGGAGGGGTCCCAAATTTTTTCAAAAATTGGGGAGGGTGTTGTAGCAACAACAAATGGCGATTCGCTGGTGAACACAGATCTCTGAAACAAACTCATCTCATGGTCAGAAAACTTACAAGGTGCTGGTTTCATTTGCAACAACATGTCTTCATAGTTTAGTTCTTAAGAATGCAGTGATCACTCTTATCATAAATGGTGAGGAGGGAAGAAGGAAACTTTGACCCAGACTTCTTTACAACTCTCTAAGGGCCAAAGTGTGGGGTTCATTTTAAAATTCTATCTTCCATAATCCTACTGATATAAGACTCCACAGGATCGTGACAATATATCACCGACATATTCGTTTGTTCTTCATTCCCATGCTATTTCGCATCCTTTTGGATGTTTCTTTAATTCACGACTTTTGCCGCTTTGAGTCTTTCAGAAATAAATTTCTTCTGCTTTTAAAAATTGATATAGGTTCTTCAATCCATAATGTCCTTTTTTGTGAGCTAAAGATTTATTTGATTTCATGCTTCACGGACGGAGAAGAACCTCGATGGGCTGGCTTATTTGAACAGCTTCCTTGATTTGAAAGTTTCCTTGCTTTTCTCAGCCATGCTTTAATTGAGGCGAGAATTTCTGGAAACCGGACTCTTTGACATATACCTTTTGGCTTTACTTGCAGCATGGGATCATTTTAAATACCATATATCTATGAGACATGCTTCCTCTCCATGGGTCTACCTTAGTGAACTTCCTGAGACAATCATTAATGTTAGAGTGAATGGGGCCCTAAGATAGTTTAGAAGGAAATGCCAAATTCTAGTTATTTGACAGGGGTTACTTTGACCAAATAGAAAAGATGATCTCTGCATTCCTGGAAACCAATCAGTGAAAGCAAAGTCACAAATATATATTCCCTTTACCAGTGAGCTTCTTCATGACCATCCTTTTGAGTTTTCCTTGAGTCTCATCTTTTAGCTACACCAAAATTGAGCTTAGTTTTATTTAAACAAAGGACTCAAACAAAAGAAAGCAAATCGAGCTTACTAGTAGACCAAAAGGTAATCAAAAGCAATTAAAAATGAAACAAAAGAAAACAACCCCCCCCCAAAAAAATGACAGCATTTTATTTATGTACAAAAGTCCACCTAGGACTTATGCGAAATATTGCTTTAGGGCGAGGCCGTTGAGAGGGAGATTTAATTCCTCTCCTTGCAGGTCTTTCAGTTTATAGGTTGATGGGCCAAGATTTTCAGAAATTTGGTAAGGGCCAACCCATAAGTGTTGAAAATTTGTGTGCATTCCCTTACCTTTATGTTGGTGATCCCATTTCAGAACTAAGTCGCCTACTTCAAAATTTCTCCTACCGGACTTCTTTTTATCAAACCACCGCTTGACTATGTCTTGGTGATGATGGAATTGGTCTTTGGATTTCTGCCGTGATTCTTGAAGCTTTAGTAGCGTATCAATTCTAGATTGGAGGGATTGATTGCTGGAACCTTGGGAGGCTTGGGCCAATTGCAAAGAGGGGAGTAAAACATTCGGGGGAAGGATGGCTTCTTTTCCATATACTAGGGTGAATGGAGAAACACCTAAGGCATTCTTGGGAGTGACTCTGTCTACCCATAAAGTGTTTGGGAGGGCTATGTGCCAGCATCTCTGATTTTCAATCATGGTTTTCTTAAGGATTCAAATGATATTTTTATTGGTAGACTCAGCTAATCCATTTCCTTGAGAATAGTAATTGGCTGAATAATGGAGTTTAATTCCTTTCTCATACATGAATTCATTAATTTTCATTGACAAAAAATAAGGTGCATTATCAAAGACTAGGGAAATTGGAACTCCAAACCTGGTTATGATGTGTTCCTCCAGGAAGTTGATGAATACATCCTCATTTACTTTACGTAGCGGAACAGCCTCAGCCCATCTGTAAAATAATCTGTATCCGTTAGAATATAATAGTGTTGCAGCGAGGAATTTGGGTTTATTTCACCGATAATATCTATGCCCCATTGCTTGAATGGTTCAGAGATAATAACTGGCTGCAAGGGTCTAGCTACCTTTGGTAACTTTCCGGTGCTTCTTTGGCATACAACACAATTTCTAGCATAGGCATGGGCATCCCTGAAAAGAGTGGTCCAATAGTACCCAACCCTGAGGATTTTATCAGCATTAGTATCTCCAGAGTAATGTCCCCCAGCGGGGCCATCATGTAATTCTTTGACCATGTTGCTCACATCTTCTTTCTCCAAACATCTGAGGAAAATGCCATCATAATTCTTCCTAAAGAGCACTCCTTCAATAATTTGGTATGTTGTTGATTTGTGTTGGAGAGCTCTTCTTTGCTTCGGACTCCAGTGCTCCAGCAAGTAACCTAACTGTAAATAATGCACTAGGTCCCTATACCAAGAATCCAAAGCTGTGAAAATTGGACACACATCGACCATGTTCAGCTCGGCTTCATTCCTCCAATCTACCTCTTCATCAACTGGATTTTTAGCAAGCAATTTGCATGAACCTTGACCTTTGATAATAGTGGCTGGTTTGAATTATAAGTCATACTCTTGAATAGCAGTGACCCAGTTTCCTCTCCTTTATCCCAATTCTTTCTGAACAAAAAGAGATCTAACCGCGAGATGAGGAACTATGACTTTAGTTCTATTTTTCAGAATATATGGCATGAACTATTTTACTGCTTTGAATATTGCATATGCTTGCTTATCCACAACCAGATAATTCAGTTCAGCGCCTTGTAGACCAGTGCTCATAAAAGAAATTGGGTATTCGTCTCCTGATTCTGCCTTTTGGGTGAGCACAGCTGCAAGAGAGTTATCAGAAGCAAATGTGTACACAATAAAATCTTTATCGAAGTCAGGACTTCTTAAAGAAGGTGCCTTAGCTATGGAAGCTTTGATTTCTTTAAATGCAACCTTTTCCAAATCAGTCCACTTAAATTGTACACTCTGCTTGACCATTTGTTGCAAATGTTTACCAATCTGAGCAAAGTCTGGCACGAACCTTCGAACAAAATTTATGGTGCCCATGAATGACTACATAGACTTCTTGCTATGGGGCATGGGAATCTTACTGATAGCTTGCACTCTCTCTTGATCTTTTGATATTTCCTCCTTTGAAATGATATGACCTAATAGTTTTCCCTCAAGAACAGCGAAAACATTTTTCTTAGGGTTTAAAGAGATGCCATATTTCTGGCAACGATCAAAGATTTGCTTTAGGTGGACAACATGATCTTCCCTTCTCTTCGAAAAAACTGTCACATCATCTAAGTATACTACTACACATTAACTGCCCAAACCTCGAAAAGCAATGTCCATGGCTTGCTGAAATGTAGCTCCCGCGTTTATCAAACCAAAAGGCATTCTTCGATATGCAAAGGTTCCCCACTTTGTATGAAAAGTGGTTTTCAATCTGTCTTCTTCTGCTACTAGAAATTGGTTGTAATCAGAAAAACCATCTAGTAGGGAAAAAATTTATGATCCTGACACCATCTGCAATATTTGCTCCATTGGGGGCACATGATAGTTGTCTTTATCGGAAGCTTTATTTAAATTTCGGAAATCTACAAACAGTCCGATTTCTCCCGATTTCTTCCGCACTGGAACTAAATTAGCCACCCATTGAGAATGTCGGACTTTAAAAATGATCTTCGCATGTAATAATTTTTTCAGTTCTTTCTGAATGAGAGGCTCAAGTGTCAGATGCATCCTTCTTAATTGTTGCTGAAATGGCTTAACGCCTGCTTTCATTGGTATTATGTGTTGAATGATGCGAGTATCGTACATTTTCAGATCATCATAAGTCCAAGCAAACACATCTTTGTACTGCTGGAAATTTTTAATTAACTTACTTCTCTTGTCAGGCGTACAACACTTACCAAGATTAATGTATTTTGGTTCAGCTTCTGTGCCCATATTTATTAACTCATGCTACTTGGATGAGCTGTGCATCTTTGCATTTACAGGTCTCCTGAACTTGCTTTGTAAATCATATAATGCTTCAAGCATTCTCACTCCTCAGGGCATGAAGTTTCATTTTACAGCATCCTTATCTTGTAAATCTGAATCATGTTGTTCTTCATCAATTATGGCTTCCTAAAAGACATCTTCATTAGTTAAGAAACTAATGATTTGATCATCATCATCAAACACCCTCAGATTTGTGATGTTATCTGGGACAGAAGGCCTGAAAATTAATTCAATAGAATATTTATTATTAGTAGGCACTAATCTGGAAGCAAAGGTTGCTAGCAAATCAGTGACAAAGTTTTTCAATCTAGGAATAGAATTAATATTGAAAGCTTCAAAATATGAAATCAGATCCCAAACTTTAGCCTGATATCCCTCTAAGTGTGGTGAAAGACAATGAATTATATTCCTTATTTGCTTGACAACTATTTCTGAATCACCAAAGACTTTTAAAAACTTGACATTCAAACCAATGGCTTTCTTTAATCCATGTATTCGAGCTTCGTACTCAGTAGTATTATTTGTACATTCAAATTCTAATCTACAAGATAAAAAATGTTTATTTTTTTTCAGGGTCAATTAAAACACAACCGGCTCCGGATCCTTCTTGAGTTTTGGAGCCATCAAAGTAACGAGTCCAAAAAAAATTTTCTTCTTTTACTAAGTTAGTGTCATCATTACCTATGTTAGTAACTAACCCTACTATGTTACAATCGATATCATCAATCCGTGAAAAATGAAGGAGACCGGATTGTCTGTCTGAATTATGGCTAGCATCCTCGGATTGATAATTTTCGGGTTCAATTTCTAAGAAATAATTTCCCAAAACCGAAGATGAGAAAGCTACGACTTCATTTTTTTCTTCTAACTAAGTGACATTTTGTTTCATGAGATGTTCCCTCAATATTTTAATTTGATTTTGAGTATTTTGATGTGGTAACCATAAATGGGACCAATCCATTGCGAAGTAACCGTTTAGTTTTGCAGACCAGTCCCTACTCAAAATCAAACCATAAGCCTCAAGAATGTCGACCACCATTATATCAATGAATTGACACACTCTTGGATAAGCTGACAGTCTGATAAGCACATCTTTTAATTCACCGATGACTTTAATAGCAGTTCTATCTAACTATATGATTTGAGATGGGGATGGGATAGGATGTCTATTAATCTTCTTGCAGATAGATAAAGGCATGACATTTGAACTAGCACTCGAATCAACTATACAATTATGTACATTATGATTAAAGATTTCAAAAGTTAAGAGAAAAGGAAGAGTGTGAGATTTTGATTTTCTGCCAATGCTGGCTTCATTAATTTCTGGGTTTTCGTCAATGTTTTATGATGAAATGCTTGTTTGTGGATCAAAAGCTTCCATCAAATTCTTCCTTTGTTGGGGAAGGCTACACATATCAAAGATAGAAACATTAGATTTCACTTTCTTAATGTCCTCAATTATGTCATAGCCCATGTCACATTCTCCTGAAACTTTAGGTTGATTTTATGTTTTGTTTGAAGAAGCTTTTGGTTGCTTGGATGTTTCTGCATTTGATTCCTTTGTCATTGCGGGGTTTACTGTTGGGACCATTTTAGGTTGGGGTGGGATGATAGTTATGTGCCATTTTGGTATTTTATTTGTCGATTTGATTTTAGGCACATCTATTATTTTATCCAGCACCGGGCCTTTACTCCTAGTAGTAACATTAATAGATGCAGCTGGTACTTCGTCAACAAGATCTTCAAAGGACGTTTCTTGGGTAGGAGTCCAATACCAAAGGATCATTGTAGTGTCTGGGATAGACTCTTCCCACTTAGGAATTCACTCATGTTGGGGATCTGTTTGTTCAGATATTTGTGCATCTAACATTTGATTCATCATTAAACTCATTGAGTTAATCCATTGTGGACAATTTTTTTCTGAGTATTGTTCTTGATGAAAGGTGCAGAAGTGGTCCATGCCTATTTCATTTAAGTTTAACATGACACAATTGTTTACCGGTGGGGTTGGCTGTGTATTTTCCTCTTTCTTTTTATAGAATGTCTTGAAAGGTGGCCTTGAAGAGCTAGTTTCCTTATCCTTTACTAGATCTACAATTTTATTGGAGAGTTTTTGCATCATTTTGATGACATTTTCTAAATCTGCTGCGGGTTCTTCTTTATCACTAGTTATCAGAAAAGGTTTTTTAATGGCTGTCAGCTTGAATTCTAAATTGAGAGTGTGCTTGGCAATTTTGTTGGCCTCTTCTTTTACTTTCTTGGCTTCTTCAAAGTTTTCTGTCAAGGTAGTCTTCTTTGTTCTTTCGACGAACATTGCTAATGGGGGTTTAAGAGCCATTGTATAATATTGTACCAAGCATTCCTCAGCAGGCTTTGTTGCATCACTAAAGTTATTTAACAATGTTGTAAATTTTTTATTAAACTCTTGAACTTTCTCATTTTTTTCCATTCTCATGGATAACAATTCTTTCATAAGAGTAGCTACTGTATTTTGATTTCCATACTTCTTTAAAAAACATTTCTAAAAATCTTCCCAACTTACTATCGAGCTAGCTTGTAGGCTAAAGTACCAGGAAGATACTTTTGGTTCAAAAGTGTAAGGGAAAAGACGGCAGACTACATCTTCATGTTCTACATTAAGAAGACTCAGGGCTAAATAAAAACTTTTAATATGGTCTTCAACAAAAATTCCTTTCCCAAGGTCGTACTTAGGCAAAACTTTCTCTGGGTTTTTGGGTAAATCATGGAATGGGCCAACTAAATTCAATGCTCCTCTCGCTCTCCATGCAGGTACGACCATGACTCTTGGTGGAGGACATGACGGTCTGTGCGGCGATGAGTTATGAGGAGTATGCCTTGGAGTGTGTGGTTGTTCTTGATTTCTGGGAGTCTCGGGTCTGACCTCGTCAAAAGGTTCTATGATTTCTTCTAGAGATAGATCCAATAATTCTTCTAGACTCTGAACTAGAACCGAGTCTTTAGTGCATTGAGGGTTTTTTCTAGGAGCTATTATTCTGAGAAGCAAAGGAACAGTACTTAATCCTCCTATACTTTTAACATAGGAACATGTATGTCTTCTGAATCGGTTTACTTCTTCAAAAGGGACAGCATACAATGTTTCTTGTTGTTCTGTCTCAGAATTAAGGTTTTCTTGATTTCTCGATTCCAGATCTAAAAAGTATGGCATAGCTGTTACAGATGGGTTTTCAATGGAAAAATATTTAACAAAAGGGCCCCTTTTGCCAGCCATGCACTAGTGGCCCTCCTTCTAGCGCCAAAAAATGTTGATGCCTCGAAAATCGTGGCATCAATCAGCAAGGGATTCTCCCTAGTAAGTAAGCCCAATTAGATCGCTCACCATTTGCTGTGGGGAATCCGTCTGGTTAATAGTCTAGCTACTGTGTGAGTTTTAAAGATTTGTTTATTTTATCGGTTGCGGCCCGATCCACCGATTATGTATTTTATATTAAAATATGAAATGCAAGTGCCCTAACTAAATGCATGTGATAAACAAAATCGTTCTAAACTATTCAATCTATTTTAACCTATCCTTGCACGGAGCCGAAATTAAAGTATATGTAATAAAACTGGAAGAAACATCTAAAGAATTGAACAGATAGCCATTAAATTATAAAGATGTATTTTTAGCAGAATGTAAATGATATCAAAGATAGCTCTAATTTTATTACAGCATTCCATTACTCATGAGTTACAAAAATTTTGCAAAGAAATAAGATCATTCACAGCATAGAATTAATTCACGAAAGCCAAGAAAGATCTCACTGAATGTATATGATAAATGCATAAATAATTCGGCAATCATCCATCAAAACTCAAAGCAAAATGATGCACCAACATCCATAGGCCAAAATACTTTTTCTATTCATGTAGCTGAAGTAGTTCTCATACACAAGAATAAATTCCTTTCACCTGCCAAAAGTCCCTGCTATGCTCCTCTAATCAGCTATATATAACTTTTCAAAAATGCTCCAAGAGCTGCCACCTATACCCTAACCTTCCAAATTCTTTAAATTTGTCTTGTAGTGTCCAAATTTACAAAATAATAAAAGCGCAGTAATATTCCCAAAATGGGTGGGAAGAGGTCCAAATATTACTTTAGTAATTAAAACATACAAAGGTTGAAAGAAGGCATTTTGACTATAAATCAAAAGATAAGACAGAAGATGGATTATTTCTGAACTGGTGCTTTTGCTGACTCAGACGCTTCTGCTATAGCTGGTATTTCTGTTGGAACTTGCGCCACTGGTGTTGTTGGTAAACTCGCTGAGGTTGATGTCACTATTTCTTTTGCCGATACTTGAGGTGCTTCTGCTATCAATACTCTGTATGCTTCTCGTATATGCTTCACCCAGAGAATGGTTTCTTTTATGACATTGTTCACATCAAGAGGGAGCATAGTTTTCAGAGAAACTTCATGCTTGGCAAGTTCTTCTTCGAGATCAACGATTTCTGCTGTCATAAACTGGAGACTTTCTTTCAGAAGATGTACATGAATAAAAACTTGGACAATCCACTGATAAAGATCCTTAGTGGTCAAAATATCCACTTTCCTTACATAGTTTGTTTCAGCACTTAACGCGTCCCTTAGCTCCGACAAACGTTGGTTTTTTCTAGGAACTCTTCTATAGTCTGGGGTATTGTCATCAGGCACTTTTCTTGGGTAGTCTATATCTTAGAATACACATTCCCACACTATTCAAGAGTAACCATGGCCACTTCATTTAGCTTCACTCCATACTCCTTGCAAAACCCCAAAAGGCAGATATCTGCTTTGAAACCAGAGATGGATTTCAGAGGGAGATTCTTTGGGAATCCTGACTTTCCTTCTCTCCATTCCATTTGCCTCTTAATGTCTTCACTAATGCATACATATTTTCTTCTACGCCTAGTAGCTTCGGCATTTATTTCCTTGATTCTGGCCACCACTCCTTTTAACTTGCATACTTCTTCCATTATGAGTTCTTGAATCTCGTGTACCCTCTCCAATATTTTGCAAGCCTACTCATGAAAAGGACTTAAATCACTAGCCTTGCTAGTAGCGAGTTCTAATTTTTGTTCTAGCAATTCCATGCCTTCTTCTAATTTTTCTATGCTTTCTTTTAAGTCATCGATCTGTTGAGTGGTATCAAATTTCTCGGACTCCAGCTGCAGGTTCCTACTTTCCAGACCTTGCTTTTCAGCTTCCAGGGCCCACATTTGTATGACCAAGGCTCTCTTTTTGGATTCTAGGTATTGAAAATTTCTGTTTAATTCTCCCTTCTCTGACACAAGGGTGTTACATTTCTCCATCATCAAATTTGAATAATTTTGTTCTTTGACCATAGTTTCCTGCAAATGGAGGGTTTTCTCCTTTTATAATTCTAACTCATTTGCTAATATGTCGACATTGTCTGCAGTTGCTTGAATAGAGGCCACAAAAATTGATGCCATGAGTTTGTGTGCATGCTGAGTACCTTACATGACTGTTGTTTCATGTGTGGTTGAAAAGGTCTCTTCACCCTAGTAACTATTTATTTGATAATAGATTTCCTTTTTCTTGTTATATGCGAACCTGTCCCATTGAGACACTGTGCTACCTTTTGATGGTGTAAAAGGGACAAGCGGGAGGTCTCTTATAGGGATGTCTGTATCCATGTATTGGAGATTTGGGCTTCTTGGCTCAGCTTCCTCCTTGAATTTATTTTTTCTTCTTCTTTCCTTTGCGCTTCTTCTTCTGCAGCTTTTTTTTGAGCTTCCTCTTCTGCTTGTTTGGAAATCCCTTCTAATCTGATTCTTTCTTCCTCTTGAACTCTTCGAGCTTCTTCCTCTGCTGCTTGGATCCTTTGAGTTTCATTTTCCTGAAGTTCATCCTCTTTCACCTTGTTTGTTCTCTCAAAATATTCTCTTTGGATTCTCTCGGCTTCTTCCTTGATCCCTTTCTCTTCTTTAGAGAGAGTTTGAGCGGCTTCTACTGTTTCCTTTACTTCTTGTTGTTTTGCTTCCTTAACAACACCAGAGCTAGAACTGGTCCCGACTTTACTTAGTCGAAAAATCTGTAGTTTGGTCATGTTACTGACCCCTCTATATACTTCTTCATCCTCATCATAATAGTGAGCATATTCAAAGTTAGCATGAATCTCCCTACAATGTTGTGCATCCTTTCCTCGTCGATCGTTTCTTTGAAAAATCCTTTCTCCGAAGTGAAAATCCTTAAGTTCTGTGATAAACTCTTCTACAGTTGCATGTTAGGAACCCATATCTTTACTTTGTTAGTATGTTGTTGTTGGACGCATATGCTTTGTAAGTCGTCCCGTAGTATTTGTTGATCAATAGTTTGTGTTATTGTTGTTGGCGCATATGCTTTGTAAGTCGCCCATAGTATTGTTGATCCATAGTTTGTAACGGCCCATGGTTTCGACCCATAGTCTTGGCGCCTAGAATTAGTATATAAGTGTGTGTTGAGACCTATGAAGACACCGTGAAGTTATTTGTATTGAGCTTGCTCAAAGGAGGTTGCCCCCTCGAAGTGGCCTGTGATCAATACAAAAGTGATTCTGAGTTCTATCATTTCTGCTATTTCATGTATTCTTGTTAATTAATTGTTGCAGGTGCCTCACATCTGGTATCAGAGCACTTTCTTGGGCTCGCTGGGTGAAATTTCTGCCAAAATTTTTTTCGCATCTGTTGCAGGTTCGGATTTGGGAATAATCCCTATCCGCTTAACTGTGGGAAGTACTTGGGCATAAGCCCTAAAACTCATTGTGAGGAGTACCACAGGAACCCCGAAGTAGCTGGCCCATTGAGAGGACCTGCCGACGAAAAGGGCAACGACCCCTACCTGATTGACTAGTTCCCACCCGTGAGGTAAACCAAGAGCTGTCGTTTGTGGCAAAGCGGTTATCAGTTTTACCTGAGCCGTGGAGTGAGGGGTACTGCCCCAATACGCAAGCCGTCAGACAGCATTGGTGGCCGAGTGAAAACCCTGAACTGTTAGGAAGCCGCACATACCTGGGGTCCATATCTACTTTCAGCTGAACTATTGTCGATCACTGCTGTGCCGTTTCAGATTCATTTTGCAAGCCGTTCCAGATCCAGTCATTCGGTGTTGTTCCAGAATCCTTCGAACCGGAGATCCCACTCTGCAAGCAGAGCTGTAGCCGCTCCAGTCTGTTAAAAAAAAAAAAAAAAAAAAAAAAATTCTGTTTTTTCTCCATATCTCCCTTGTATTACCTCTGTTCTCCTTGAAAATTTTAGGGAACCCCTGTCATTCCATTCTGCATATTTCATCCCTGAGTACCCTATCCTCAATTCCCTTTCCTACAGCCTGAAATCCCACATTTGTCTATTTTTAGGGTTTGCCATAACTTCCTCAGATTTCACCCAATCACCTTCAATTTTTACCACAGAGTTCCTTTCTGAATTATGCTTCTTTGTTCCCCTCTGCCAAATTTTCCCATCCTTTCACCCCGCTGCTGAAATCCTGATTTTTGCTTCCCTGTCTATCCAACAGTGTCCAAAAAACGAGTCAAACCCCAATTACCCTTCTGATTTTTTCCCAAATCCAAATTTTCCTTTACTGAAGTAGTTCCTATTTTTGTTTTCTTATCTAGTCAAAAAAAATAAAAAAAAATCCCTGGTTATGGTTGTCACCCGTGCAGGAGCAAAAACCATGGAGAAAGCCCTTGCAGCCATCCAAGCCAAACTCCAGGATCTGGATGAAAAATTTCTTGGTCTCCATCTTGAACATTTAGCTATGAACAACAAACGACAGTCCATGTCTTCAGTAGACAGTGGGTTCTCTTCTTCCAGCAATTTCCGTGGTCCGAAGCTTGATTTTTCTCGCTTCAATGGTACCGATCCAACTGGATGGATCTATCGTGCAGAACAGTACTTCAGTCTGCATAATACTTTTGATGTAAACAAAGTTCCGTTGGCATCCTTTCATTTGGAACAGGAAGCTCTTCAATGGTACCGTTGGTACATCAAGGCTCATCCAGAGCCCAACTGGCCAGACTTTTGCCAGCTCCTTTTGCAACGATTTGGTCCTAGTGCTTTTGATGACTTCACAGGAGCCCTCACTAAACTTCGCCAAACTGGCACTGTGAGAGAGTATCAAACTGAATTTGAGAACCTAGACAACCACACCGAAGGATTGTCTGATGAATTTTACCAGAGTTGTTTTATCAGTGGTCTAAAGGATGCCATCCGCTCTGAGGTCAAAATTGTTGATGTATATGTAACTTCGGAATGTATTTCATCTGTGTATTATATATATATATTTATTGTACCCTTATAAGAGATGTGTTATTCCTCTATAAGGAAGTGTCGTCATGTGGATTGACAAGTGTCGCAAGTGTGTGTACTTGCCGATGGGTTATTAGACCACCTTATGGGGTCGGCCCTATTTAATATATAATATAATGTGGATGTACTCAAGTAGACAAGTCGGCCCCAGTAGTTCACTGGGCAAAAAGGTGAGTATAAATAGAGATAGGAGATCTCTATTTTACTCACTCGAAAAAGTATCTATCTCTCTCTCTGAAAAGTGGCGCACTAGTGAGGAGGAGGAGGATCATCTGCTAGGAGACTATCTCTGTATTATTTGGTTGTATTTTGGTTGAGCCATTGCTCTCTCTATCTCTGAGGAAGTTGTGGGGTTTTTCACCTTAGGGTTTTCCCCACGGAAACTCTGTGTCTCTTGTCTCTATGCTTTTGATTCTTGTGATGCTTGTGATGCTTGTCATATTATGATTGTCATGCATTGATATACTGTAGATGTTATTCTCTCAGCAAAGATCCTATAGTATTGTGATTTAATACTGAAAATTTAACATGGTATCAGAGCTTAACTGAGAAGAAGACATTTTGCAGTGACGAAAGCTTGTATTGCTTGTTTATTGGGTTTCTCTCCACAGATTTTTGAAA
This sequence comes from Larix kaempferi, assembly GCA_027924585.1. Lineage (NCBI taxonomy): Eukaryota > Viridiplantae > Streptophyta > Pinopsida > Pinales > Pinaceae > Larix > Larix kaempferi. The sequence goes on along the minus strand of BSBM01001661.1, from coordinate 5,850,945 downwards.
TTCAGTATAGTAGATTGGATCTACTCATCAAGGCGCATCTATCTGTCCAATCAGAATTCAGTTCCGAGCATTTTCAGATTTGGCCCTAAAAATTAGGGTTTCCACAAAAATAGGAATTTCTGGAAACTGAAGGTATAGCTGGAAGCTCCTTGCAAAAATCGAAGGTTTGAGCTTTGGATCGAGATTTTTTGGCTGGGTATATCTCCGGGAAACTCAAACCCTAATTCAGGGCTCTCCCTAGTGAACCCGGGAGGACAAAAAGGCAATTTTGAAGGGCAAGACTTTGCTGATCTCAAATTCTGAATGTACTAGGCTGATCAGCTCTCCAAGGCGCATCTTTCTATCCTTTCGGAATTTTGAAATTCACTTTTTGAATTTTTAGGGTTTCTCTGACAAACCCTAATCCGGGACCAGATCAAGTTTTCAGCACTTCAAGTGGTAAGTTCTAAAACTTTTCTATTTCCATTTGAAGTACTCTTAAAGATGTCTCTTCACACCAAGCTTGAGGATAAGCTTGAAGGGGCTGATAACTTCCGAGCCTGGAAGTATAGGATTGGGCTAATCCTGGAAGAGAATGAGTTGGACTCATATGTGAAAGAAGACATCCCTATCCCAGAGGATGAAGAGGCCAAGGCATTGCACAAGAAGAACTTGGTCAAGGCAAAGAGAATCATTGCTGATTCTATCAAAGACCATCTCATACCCCATGTGTCTTCTCTCAAGACACCCAAGGAGATGTTTGAATCCTTGACCAAGCTATTTGAAGGAAAGAACATAAATTCGGAAGATGACCCTGCGGAACCAATTGAAAGCAGTAAAGTTTCAGAATGGAGAAACCATTCAATCCTATTTTTCAAGGGTCTCTCAGATCAAGGAACAATTGGAAGCAGTAGAGGAAATGGTGGAGAATGGTGAAGTGGTAATGACTACTCTAAATGGCCTACCTAGGTCATGGGATTCCTTTATTCAAGGAATTTGTGCAAGGAAGAAGTTGATCTCTTTCAGTAGGCTTCGGGAAGAATGTTCTCAAGAAGAAGCTAGACTTATAGCTCGTGAGGAAAAGATGGGAGGTGAAGATCAAGCTCTTGCAGCTCACACTAAAAGAAGTAAATCCAAGAAGGATTCATCTCATAATAGAAGATTCTCTCACCATCATCATTATCATAAAGATAAGAAAGAACTCAGATGCTTCACTTGCAATGAGAAGGGACATTTTGCTTCAGATTGTCCCAAGAAGAAGAAAGACAACAACAGCTTCAGTAAGAAGAAGAAGGGCAGCAAAAGAAGATTTCATGCTCATGCTGCCGAAGATGATGAACCCCCAAAGAAGAAGGCTAAGGCAGAAAGCAATAGTGATGATGACTCATCAAGTGAAGAAGAGTATGTTTTAATCTCTGCACTCACTGGTACCATCTCCCATGGTTGTAATGATTGGTTGATTGATAGTGGGGCTTCCAAACACATGACTGGGTTCAAGGAATCTTTTATGAACCTTTCTGAACATGAATCACCCCATAAGGTGAAACTTGGGGATGATTATCAATATCCAATCAAAGGAAGTGGTGAAGCTTCTTACAACCTAGATTCTGGAAAATCTCTGAAGATGAAGGAAGTCCTCTATGTACCTGGACTCAAGAAGAACTTACTCTCCATCTCTGCTTTAGATGCAAAAGGTATGAGAGTTGCATTTGTTGATGGCCAAGTACTAATGTGGCCAAAGGGAAAGACCATGGATGATGCAGTAGTGATTGGAGAGCAAGAGGGAGGCTTGTATAAACTAAAGGGTCAACCTGAACATGCCATGATACATGAATCCATGGAGCCAAGTGAACTTTGGCATAGGAGACTTGCTCACATGCACTATAGAGCACTTCCAATTGCAAGCAAGGATGTAGAAGGTCTTCCTGAAATCAAGACCAAACATGAAGGTGTTTGCAAAGGATGTGCAAAAGGTAAGAACATTAAGAAGGCTTTCCCAAGCAGTGAAAGCAAGGCAAAAGACATCCTGGAAATCATCCACTCAGATGTATGTGGCCCCATGTCATCCAGTTCCCTAAGTGGGTATGTTTACTATGTATCATTCATTGATGACTTCTCCAGGAAGACTTGGGTATACTTCTTGAAGGGCAAAGATGAGGTGCTTGATAAATTCAAGGAATTCAAAACCTTGATGGAGAATCAAACTGACAAGAAAATCAAGACATTCAGATCTGACAATGGTGGAGAATTCACCTCAAATGACTTCAAGAAGCTTTGCAGTGATTCAGGGATTAAGAGGGAGTTGACTGCTCCTTATAATCGTCAACAGAATGGAGTTGCAGAAAGGAAGAACAGAACTATCATGGAAGTAGCAAGGGCAATGTTGCATGACCAGGATCTTCCTATGCATCTATGGGCAGAAGCAGCTAGAACAGATGTATATGTGCAGAACAGAACACCCCACAAGATATTGGACAACAAGACACCAGAAGAAGTCTTTTCTGGTAAGAAACCTGAAGTCAGCCATCTCAGAATATTTGGTTGTCCAGTATACACTCATGTCCCAAAGGAGAAGAGGACTAAACTAGATCCTTCAGGAAAGAAGGGTATCTTTGTGGGTTATAGTGAAAGATCGAAGGCTTACAGAATATATTTTCCAGGGTTCAAGAAGATTGATGTCAGCAGGGATGTAACATTTGATGAGAATTCAGCATTCATCAAATCAAGAAAGGCACCTACCGAAGTTTATGAAGAACCTAAGGAAACAAGATTTCAGGACACTACCATGACTGAAGCAGTTCCAGAAACTGCTCATGAGTTTGAAGATCCACAAGAACCTGTAGATCCACCCTGTGAGGATAACTCTCACAAGAGGAAACCTGCATGGGCTAGAGAGCTCATTCATGATGCAGAAAGATTTGGCATTCCAGAAGAAGAACACAGAGCAAAGAAGAGAACCAGATCACACACCAGTTATGTTGCTTTACTCTGTGACATCATGAACAAAGAGCCTTCCAGTTATGAAGAGGCAGCAGAAAAGAAAGAATGGAAGGATGCTATGGTTGAGGAATACCAATCAATTATGAAGAATGATGTTTGGGATGTTGTCCCAAGACCTAAAGGGAAGTCTGTTGTGACTTCCAAGTGGATCTACAAAATCAAGCATGCTGCAGATGGCAGTGTGGAAAAATATAAAGCAAGATTCGTAGCTCGTGGTTTCTCTCAGAAGGAAGGAATAGACTATGAAGAAACCTTTGCACCTGTAGCTAGATATACTTCCATCAGAACAGTACTTTCCCTGGCTGCAGCAATGAAATGGAAGATACACCAGATGGATGTCAAGACTGCTTTCCTGAACGGTGTAGTAGAAGAGGAAGTATATGTGGAACAGCCACTCGGCTTTGAAATACATGATAGGGAATTTTATGTATGCAGATTGAAGAAAGCCTTGTATGGCTTGAAGCAAGCTCCCAGAACCTGGTATGGTAGGATGGACAATTTCCTATCTAGTTTGGGCTTTACCAAGAGTAAAGCGGATTCCAACCTTTACTACAAGGTTGAGGAAGGGAATCCTGTGATTCTACTACTATATGTGGATGACCTATTTGTGACAGGAGATGACAGAATGATTGCAGATACCAAGAGGAAGCTTGCAGCTGAATTCGATATGAAAGATTTGGGAATGATGCACTATTTCCTAGGTATGGAGGTGTGGCAGAATGCAGGTGGGATCTTCCTTGGTCAAGGGAAGTACACAGTAGATATCCTGAAGAGATTTGGGATGATGGATTGCAAGGCCATGGCCACACCTATGGCATCGAATCTGAAGCTTCTTTGTGATGCTTCATCTGAGCCAGTTGATGTTTCTATGTATCGTCAGATGATTGGGTCCTTGATGTACCTGACGAACACGAGACCAAATATTTGCTTTGCTGTGAACACATTGAGCCAGTTCCTGACGGATCCAAGGAGTGTTCACCTGGTTGCTGTAAAGCATGTTCTGAGGTACCTGAAGGGTACAGTGGATTATGGGCTCAGATACGAGGCGAATCAAAAGTTTAACCTGCTGGGTTATGTTGATTCAGATTGGGCTGGCAGTGCTGCAGATAGGAAGAGCACATCTGGGTGTTGCTTCAGTATGGGATCAGGTGTGATCTCTTGGTTTAGCAGGAAGCAGTCCTGCGTAGCACTGAGTACAGCTGAGGCAGAGTATGTTGCAGCCTGTTCAGCTAGTTGTGAGGCAGTATGGCTACGGAAGCTACTGTCTGAGTTATTTGATCTCCCGTTGGAGGCTACTGGTATCTTCTGTGATAACCAGAGCTGTGTGAAGCTGTCCGAGAACCCAGTGTTTCATGACAGGTCGAAACACATAGAGATCAAATATCACTACATCAGGGATATGGTGCAGAGAGGAGCTGTGAAGCTCCTGTATGTTGCGACGGACGAGCAGATTGCAGATGTGTTGACGAAGCCACTAGCCAGGGTGAAGTTCGAGTACTTCAGAGAGAGACTTGGCGTTCTTCAGATCGAGGACACTTCGAGGAAGAAGTGATGGACACATTTGCTGAAGCCATTCCAAGCATGTTGGAAGGAGGATCCTTCACATGGCTGTGGATGTAAGCGCTGGATGATGAGCATCAGGATGATGTTCTGGTTTCTGCTGGATATGATCAGTTGGATCATTTTTGTATGTATGTACGCATCATGTTGGATGCTGGATATGATCAGTTGAATCATTTATGTATGTATGTACGCATCATGTTGGATGCAGGATATGATCTATTGGATCATTTTTTGTATGTATGTATGCATCATGTAGATGCTGGATATGATCAGTTGGATCATGTGTATGTATTTTGTATATGCATCATGTTGGATGCTTGGACCATGTATCTGTGTATGTATCAGGTGGATACGTTGTATGATCAGATGGATCATGTATGGTGATATGTATCATGTATTTGTATTTGTATCAGGTAGATACTTGGTATGCATCAGGTAGATGCATTGATGATCAGGAGGATCATGTATGATGATATGTATCAGGTAGATACTTGGTATGCATCAGGTAGATGCATTGATGATCAGGATGATCATAGATGACGAGCTTCAGGATGTTGCTCCAGATGACATGCAGCAGGATGTTGCAGTGATGATGATCAGGATGATCATGGGTACATCAGGATGATGTATGGTGAGTATCAGTTTGATACTCTGTGGTCGTGGATCAGGTTGTGCAGATAAGCATGTAATTTGTGCCCTGGGAGATTTGCAGATGGTCTTTCGAGGTTTTGCCTATGGCATGTAATTTGTGCCCTGGGACATCTGGCAAATGCTCTTTCGAGGTTTTGCTTGGGAGGACATATAATTTGTGCCCTGGGAGATCTGCAGATAGTCTTTCGAGGTTTTGCCTATGGCATGTAATTTGTGCCCTGGGATATCTGGCAGATGCTCTTTCGAGGTTTTGTCCTATGGCATGTAATTTGTACCCTCGGAGATCCGATAGGTTGAGCTGTGTGCTCGTAATCAGTCCTGGGATGCTCTTGCGAGGTTTTGCCATGACCACATGTAATTTGTGCCCTGGGAGATCCGATAGGTTGAGCTGTGTGCTCGTAATCAGTCCTGGGATGCTCTTGCGAGGTTTTGTGGTGAGGTCACATATAATTTGTGCCCTGGGAGATTTGCAGATGGTCTTTCGAGGTTTTGCCTATGGCATGTAATCTGTGCCCTGGGACATCTGGCAAATGTTCTTTCGAGGTTTTGTGACGCACGTAAAAGTCCTGAGGATTCCACAGTATGGCCAGTGATGACGAAGACCTGCAGGTGGTGGGCCTACATCCAGTATGAAAAAGGACTAGCTCTGTAGAACTTCCTATGACGAGTAGAGACAGAGATTGGATGAGATAGCAGCAGCAGTGACGATGACGATGACGATGCATCGATAACGATGATCCAGAGAAGAAGACTTGTCTAGCAGATCTGTGTCGAGAAATACCTTCCTAGTTAAGAGGGAGTGTTGATGTATATGTAACTTCGGAATGTATTTCATCTGTGTATTATATATATATATTTATTGTACCCTTATAAGAGATGTGTTATTCCTCTATAAGGAAGTGTCGTCATGTGGATTGACAAGTGTCGCAAGTGTGTGTACTTGCCGATGGGTTATTAGACCACCTTATGGGGTCGGCCCTATTTAATATATAATATAATGTGGATGTACTCAAGTAGACAAGTCGGCCCCAGTAGGTCACTGGGCAAAAAGGTGAGTATAAATAGAGATAGGAGATCTCTATTTTACTCACTCGGAAAAGTATCTATCTCTCTCTCTGAAAAGTGGCGCACTAGTGAGGAGGAGGAGGATCATCTGCTAGGAGACTATCTCTGTATTATTTGGTTGTATTTTGGTTGAGCCATTGCTCTCTCTATCTCTGAGGAAGTTGTGGGGTTTTTCACCTTAGGGTTTTCCCCACGGAAACTCTGTGTCTCTTGTCTCTATGCTTTTGATTCTTGTGATTCTTGTGATGCTTGTCATATTATGATTGTCATGCATTGATATACTGTAGATGTTATTCTCTCAGCAAAGATCCTATAGTATTGTGATTTAATACTGAAAATTTAACAAAAATGTTCTGTCCCAACACAATGATGGAAGCACTCGGGTTGGCTAAATTGGTAGAAGACAAGATTGCAGCCCAACAACGCTCCAAGCCCCCTTTTGTTCCATTCCGAAATATGGGTTCTCAGCGACCACCTATACCGTAGGCTCCTCGACCGACTCCTATCAAGCGTTTGTCTAAAACAGAGATGCAAGCACACAGAGAAAAGGGTCTTTGCTATAATTGTGATGAGAAATTCACTCGGGTACATATATGTGTTCAGCAAAAGCTCTATCTCCTGGATGTGGAGTCTCCGCCTGCCTCTGAAATGGGTGACGAAGATCCAGAAACACTGGATGCCCCGGTCGACATTCAGGAACCGCCTATTGACCCTCCGTCTCAGGATGACCAGCCAGAGATATCTCTCCATGCTTTAGCGGGAATCACCACCCCCCAAACAATGCGGGTTAGGGGTTACTTCAAGAAGCTTCCTCTTACAATCCTCATTGATTTTGGTAGCACTCATAATTTCATTGACCCTCGGATCGCCAAACAAGCTGATTGTTTTATCCATCCTTGCTCCAACTTTGAAGTCATGGTTGCCAATGGGGGCACCTTACCTTGCAAAGGGAAGTGTCGAAATGTGCGTATCTCTATGGGAGATTATACCTTGCGCTATGACATGTTTTCCTTGCCCTTAGGTGGATGTGATGTGGTTTTGGGCGCTCAATGGCTACGCACACTCGGCCCTATCTTATGGGATTTTGCCAAACTTTGGATGCAGTTTTCTCTCGATGGACACAAACACACATTGACAGGATTACAACCAGGTTCTCTCAGCATCATCAATTCACATCGCATGGAAAAACTCCTCAAGAAGAATTCACATGGTGTCATCGCTCAGATCCATTCCATCCAGATGCAACCATCAGCGGTCTCCACTACTCCTTTGGATCTACAACAAATTCTGGATCGATATACAGGTGTCTTTGCTGAACCAGTGGGATTACCACCTTCCAGGCCAGAAGACCATCATATTCATCTCCTTCCTGGCAGCGCTCCTCCCAACATCAGGCCCTATCGCTACCCATTCCACCAAAAAATGGAGATTGAAATGCTCGTTCGGGACTTATTGAAGCAAGGTATTATTCATCCAAGCACTAGTTCCTTTTCTTCTCCAGTTATTCTCGTCCGCAATAAAGATGGGTCATGGCACCTCTGCATTGACTTCCGAGCACTTAATCACCTCACCATCAAGGATAAGTTTCCAATTCCTGTTGTTGATGAACTTCTTGACGAGCTTCATGGGGCTCACTTTTTCTCCAAGTTAGATCTTCGTTCTGGGTATCATCAAATTCGGGTTCATGAGGATGATATTCCTAAAACATCTTTCCGCACACATGATGGCCATTATGAGTTTTTGGTCATGCCCTTTGGCCTCACTAATGCTCCTTCCACATTACAGGCCTTAATGAATAAAATATTTCGACCCTACTTGCGGAAATTCATTCTGGTATTCTTTGATGATATCCTCATCTATAGTAAAACATGGGATGAACATCTCCAGCATCTGGATCTTGTCATGCAACTTTTCTTTGACCATCATCTCCATGCCAAGCAGTCTAAATGTGTTTTTGGAAAAAAGGAAGTTGAGTATCTCGGGCACATTATCTCAGCACAAGGGGTTCGCGTGGATCCTGCCAAAATCGACACCATGAACAATTGGCCACGTCCTCAGACACTCAAGAGCCTTCGTGGTTTTTTGGGGTTGACTGGCTACTACCGCAAGTTTGTCAGGGATTATGGGAAGATTGCAGTTCCATTAACAGCTCTATTGAAAAAGGATGCTTTTACATGGACACCTTCTGCTCAGTGTGCATTTGACAAACTAAAACAAGCTATGTGTACTACACCTGTGCTAGCTATGCCCGATTTTTCCAAGCCCTTCACTATTGAGAGTGATGCTTGCGGCAATGGACTTGGTGCTGTTCTCCTTCAAGATGAACACCCCATTGCGTTCACCAGCAAAGCCCTTTCAGGTAAGAATTTAGATGCCTCTACCTATGAGAAGGAAATGATGGCTATTTTGCATGCAGTACAGAAGTGGCGTCCATACCTATTAGGGAATCATTTTTGCATCAAGACTGATCACCAGAGTCTGAAATATTTCTTGGACCAGCGTGTCTCCTCCCCGAACAACAGAAATGGGTTAGCAAAATCATGGGTTATGACTATGAGATCACTTACAAGAAGCGTAAAGACAATATTGTGACAGATGCTCTTTCTCGCACATTTGGTGCCCAAGGTTCTCTTTCAGCTATTTCTATGCCTGTTCCAAATTGGTTGCAATCTGTTCAACAGAGTTATGTCAATGACTCTTCCTTATCTCAGATCATCCAATGCTTGACCAACAACCCTTCTGCTGTACCACATTACTCTTGGGATGGTGCTTCTCTGCGATACAAGGGTCGTCTGGTGCTTCCCCAGAGCACAGATCTTCAACAGGCTGTCTTTTATGAACTCCATGCTTCTCCATCGGCCGGGCACTCTGGGTTCCTCAAAACATATGAACGAGCACGGCGTAACTTCTTTTGGCAGGGCATGAAAAGGACAATTCAACAGATGGTGGCCGAATGTGATACCTGCCAGTGCAATAAGGGTGAAACAACACTCGTTCCAGGATTGCTTGAACCCTTGCCCATACCTACACGGATTTGGACAAATATTTCTATGGATTTCATTGAAGGGCTCCCTAAATCTGGCGGGAAGACAGTGATTCTCGTTGTGGTTGATCGCCTCTCCAAATATAGTCATTTTTGTGCTCTCAGTCATCCCTATACAGCCTCCTCAGTTGCTCAAATTTTTATGGACCAGATCTTTCGTCTTCATGGCATCCCTTCTTCCATTGTCTCAGATCGTGATGCGACTTTCACCAGTCATTTTTGGACAGAACTATTTTGCCACACTGGCACCAAACTGAAGATGAGTTCAGGGTATCACCCACAAACAGATGGTTAGACTGAAATTGTCAATAAATGCTTGGAAACTTATCTTTGTTGCTTCACCTCAGAACAACAACATCAATGGGCAAAGTGGCTCCCTCTTGCTGAATGGTGGTACAATACCGCTTACCACACTGCCTCTAAAATGACCCCATATGAAGCAGTCTATGGTCAAGCACCTCCAGCTCTTCTTCCATACACCCCCACCAGTTCACCAGTTCGGGAAGTTGACACGGTCCTTCGCAACCGCGATCAGATTCTTCGCATTTTGTGGGACAATCTTCACATGGCAAGAAATCGCATGAAGCAACAAGTGGATCAGCACCGTTCAGAGCGCACTTTTCAAGTCGGCGATATGGTTTTTCTTCGTCTCCAGCCGTACAAACAATCCTCCTTGAAACTCAAAGGGCGTCGTAAGCTTTCTCCAAAGTTCTATAGGCCATATCGGATTCTTCAGAAGATTGGGTCCGTTGCTTATAAATTGGAACTTCCTCCTTCTTCCCGCATTCATCCAGTCTTTCATGTCTCTTGTTTGAAGAAAGTTCTTGGCACCAACATCAGCAGCCAAACGATTTTACCCGAACTGGATAATGAAGGATCCATCCTTTTGGAGCCAGAGGCCATCCTCAATCGGTGCACGCGTCAGCTTCGCTCTCGCTCTATCACAGAGGTCTTAATTCAGTGGCACGGCATGCAACCAGAGGATGCTACATGGGAACCACTCCTTTAGATTCAACAACAATTTCCACATCTAAAGCTTTGAGGACAAAGCTTTTTTTAAGGGGGAGGGGATGTTAGGAACCCATATATTTACTTTGTTAGTATGATGTTGTTGGACACATATGCTTTGTAAGTCATCCCGTAGTATTTGTTGATCAATAGTTTGTGTTATTGTTGTTGGCGCATATGCTTTGTAAGTCGTCCATAGTATTGTTGATCCATAGTTTGTAACGGCCCATCGTTTCGACCCATAGTATTGGCGCCTAGAATTAGTATATAAGTGTGTGTTGAGACCTATGAAGACACCATGAAGTTATTTGTATTGAGCCTGCTCAATGGAGGTTTCCCCCTCGAAGTGGCCTGTGATCAATACAAAAGTGATTCTGAGTTTTGTCATTTCTGCTATTTCGCGTATTCTTGTTAATTAATTGTTGCAGGTGCCTCACATTGCAATTACTGAAAAATTGTAATCCCCAATATAGAAGGGTAAAGGTGGGAAAGTGGCCTTCTTTTCCTTGTATAAGGAGCTACCGATCCAATCAATGAAAACTTGTCTCACTGCCTCGTTGTGGACTATGTAGTCCATAGCATATCTGGGTAGGATATATGGGGGTTTAGAGCCTCCATACATTCTTATGAAAGTGCCTTGCGGTGAAAAATAGAAATCACCATAATTCTCCAGGACTTCCATGGCATTTTTGGACAAGCAGTTAGGTTATTCATTGAACATTAACTCATATAAAGGTATGATAAAATCCTCACAAATGAGTTGGTAGTGCCGTTTGTAGTTCTGGGCCCAAAAGAGTTTGTAAGCAGTGAATATCGAGGTGTCGGCCTCTCTCCAGTTACATCCAAGCTTTAGAAAGGGGCGTTTTGCCACAATACAGTCTATTAAGTAGGATGGCATGTAGAATTCTACCTTCTTTGCCCCTAATCCTTCTTGAGTGGCAATTATGATTGATGATAGGGTATCTGAGAGGATGTCTATCCAATTAAAAATTGTCCCCCTGAATGCTACATAGTGGATGATGGGAACCCATTGGAGCATAAAAATAGTACCATTGGGCCTTCCAAAAATTCTACTAAGAATGAGGGTGACCATTCTAAAAGGATGCCTCAGATTCTGAACTGCGTATGTAATGACCCTTTTTCAAAATTTTATTAAAATGCCAATTTTTCCACTTTTTCCCCAATTTCGACCTTTGACTAGTTTTACTATTTTGACCTCCAAATCAACCCAAATGCTCCCAAATATTCTGTAGGAGTGTATGAATGGTATTTAGACTTGAATATTAGGTTCAGGGATGTTGTATGTCCCTCCAAATACTGCTGCAAACTTTATTTGTATTCTGATCAATATATGTAATTTTGACTAGTAATTTGTGCATCAAATCCCCCCGGGGTAACACTGCAAATGGCCTTCCAAATGCCTCCAAACTCCCACGAATTTATGAACAGAGGCATGTAATGTGTTAAGTATGTGATTAAGGTCTCATATGAACCATTAGTTGATTTTTACTACTGTTCTAACTCTCTCACATTCAACAGCAAAAACCCCCAATTCGACCCTTGGGGAAATGGCACTATTTCACCTCTCAATACAAACAAACTGAGTAAAAATGCTTCAAATGCTCAAGTACAGTACATGAAACTTGTATAATATATCCATGGCAGTATATGGATCACAAATATATCATAGAATCAACCATCCATTGGAAATAATCAACCTTATAGTGTCATACATCAAAGCATTGGGGAAATGGACATTGTTTGCTCATTAATCAATAATTTTGTATATAGTCAATGGGTATTTCGACTTGAGAGTTTCTGAATATGAAGAACAGAGGATATGAAGCTATTACAATAAGAAAAATATCATATGAAGCTCTCCCAATGAGTGCAAGATCTCACCCAAAGCGCAATCCCTCAAGGAGCCCGAATATGCCTTCAAAATTGGAAATGGTGGAGAGAAAGTGCTGCACTAAACCAAACCATAAAAATTTCTATAGCTACTACCTGCAAATAAAACTCCATTAAAGCACCATGAAATACCTTATTGGCCTCTCCAAACACCAACTTGGACGGGAATCTTTCACCCTCGAAATTGGCTAAGGCAAGAAACTAGTCATCCACTAGTTCTCTCTTCACAAATGCAATTTTTCTCAAATCATCAAAATCCATTCTCATACTTTATTTCTATATTTTATAACCAACATTAGCCTTCAAGGGGTTGAAATACTCTCAATAGATTCAATAAATTTCCATTTATAGAATATTCCTCATTTGCCACTTGCCTCCTAGTTCCAACCTTCCATCTTCTCCCAAATTCGAATTTGAGTCTCTTTAGCTTCCCCCAACTCCATGAGAGCCTTCCTTGAGCCTATTTTTTGGGATGACATGTAATAATGGTCAGGTGTAAGAATTCAGGTCTGAATTTTGTCATAAATTTCATAGATGCTTCATTATTGTTGTCATAAAACTAGGGAATCCAGCCCAAGTGTCCACTAGTCTCCAATTTGACTCTTCCTCTCCCATGGAGGTTACTATTCCATCCCATTTCAACCTAAGATGCTCAATTCCATATGTTATGACTTACCAACTCACCCAAGAGTGTTCACCTTCCCATGAATTCGAATTGGCAAGAGAGAGCTGCCATGTGTCATTGAAAAATCAAGCTAGTGTGGGTCCCACCACCTCCATATGTCTCCAAAACCACTTTCCACTTAAAATTTTTCTTGAATTTATTTATTCACCATATTTATTAAATGCTTGAACCCTTCTAATGTCTAAATATCATTTATTAGCTTCCTTATTACCATCCCACATGTGCCCATCCAACCTAGGAAACTAGTAGGATTGATGGGATTGTCTTACTATGCACTTATTTGAATGGGGACATTACAGTCCTCCCCACCCAAGATTGCTTGTCCTCAAGAAATTTCAGATTTGGATGCTTCAAAATCTTCTCCTCTTCCCATGTGGCATCTTCATTTGGTAAGTCCTTCCATTTCACTAAATATTCTTTGATAATTCTACTCCTCAACCTTCTTTCCCGTGTCTTCAAAAGCTTTTCCGGAACAAGTGTGAGCTGACCTTCATCATCCAAAGGAAGAATTATTTATGAAGTGATGATTTTCTGACCAAGAGCTTTCTTGAGACAAGAAACATGAAATACATTGTGGATTTTACTCCCTTCCAGAAGTTCTAGTTCATATGCTACTTCTCCAACCTTCCGCACTACCTTGTATGGCCCATAGTACCTTGGTTTTAATTTTTCTGCTCCATTCTTTTTGAGAGATGTTTTTTTCTAATGCTGCAACCTTAAATATACTAAATCATTGACTTGAAAGGTTATTTCTTCTCTATGCCTATCAGCATATTGTTTTTGCTGATTTTGAGCAACCTGCAAATTGTCTTTCAAGAACTTTAAAATTTATTGGCTCTCTTCCAGCCAATCTTTAGCCTTTGGGGCTCTACTATCACCAAATATAATGTCAGCAAATGTAAGTGCATCATAACCATATAATTCTTTGAAAGGAGACATTCCTATTGACATATGATAAGTGGTGTTGTAGCAAAACTCACCCAAGTGTAGCCATTTTGCCCATGATTTTTGCTGCCCTCCTACATAGTTTCTTAGGTATCCTTCCAACCATTGGTTTACCCTCTCTGTTTGTCAATCAGTTTGTGGCTAATAGCTGGTACTTGGAGTCAATTGAGTGTTTACCAATCTAAAAAGTTCTTGCCAAAAAGCACCCATGAATCTACTATCTCTATCACTGACAATGCTCTTGGGGAGCCCATGCAATCTAAAGATTTCTTTAAAACAAATATCAGCCACTTGTGCAGCACTAAAAGATGATGTAACAGCAAAGAAATGAGCAAATTTTGTCAACCTATCAACTGCCACATAGATGAAATCCTTACCCAAGGATTTAGGCAATCCCGTGATGAAATCCATGGAAATACTGTCCCATTTTTGCTCTGGAATGGGCAATGGTTGTAATAGGCCGGCTGGACATGTAAGTTCTGATTTGTTTTGTTGACATGCTTTACATTCATTCACATACTTCTGAACATATTCCTTCAGCCCCTTCCAAAAAAATCTTTGCCTCAACTATCTACATGTTTTGAAGATCCCCGGATGGCCCGCTAGTGGGGAATCATGTGCTTCTTTCAAAATTCGGTACTTGAGCTTGGAGTTATGAACTAAATAGATTCTTCCCTTATAATATATTATCCCATTCAAAATACTATAATTATCATCCCCTTTAATTCCATCCAACACATCACAAGCAAATTTGTCTTTGGCATATTCAACTAGTAGCATGTTTTTCCAATCCTTGGCAATATCCATGAGAGAAAAAGAAGGCCTTCTTGACAAAGCATCTGCTACTATATTATTCGTTCCTTTGACATATTCAATATCAAAATCATAAGCTTGAATCTTGCTTACCCACTTTTTTTGTCTTTCATTTAGATCTTTTTGGGTGAGAAAGTGTCTTAGACTATTGTGGTCAGTTTTCACTACAAACTTACTGCCCACCAAGTATTGTCTAAATTTGGCCAATGCATGTATAATGGCCAGCATTTCTTTATCATATATGGAGTAAAGTTTTTCATGAGGCTGCAACTTTCTGCTCTCAAAGGCTATGGGGTGTTGGCATTGCTTTAGGACAACCCCTATTCCTCCACCTGAAGCATCACATTCCACAACAAAAGGTTTAGTAAAATCAGGAAGTGCAAGTATGGGACAACTACTCATTACCTCTTTCATTTTTTGGAAGGCCTTTTTAGCCTCGTCATCCCACTTGAAAGCATCCTTCTTAGTCAAATTAGTGAGTGGAGAAGTCAACTTGGAGAACCCTTTCACAAATTTTCTGTAGTAGGTGCATATGCCAATAAAGCCTCTCAATTTGGTAATATTTTTTGGTGATGGCCATTCCAAGATAGCCCTGATTTTTTCCATGTGTACCTTCACTCCTTCTTGCCCAATAATGTGCCCAAGATACAGTAGTTCTTTCATCCCAAACTCACATTTTGATAACTTAGCAAATAAGGACTCTTCTTGCAAGATTTTCAACACAATCTCTAACTGCTGCAAATGCTCTTCCATGTTTTATTGTAAATGAGAATATCATCAAAGAAAACCAAAACAAACCTTCTTAGTTGCTTGCAAAATATGCTATTCATACATGCTTGAAAGGTGGCTGGAGCATTAGTTAACCCAAAAGGCATGACAAGAAATTCAAAGTGGCCAAAATGACATCGAAGAGCGGTCTTTTGCACATCTTCATCTTTCATTCGAATTTGGTGATACCTTGATCTAAGGTCAATTTTTGAGAAGTATTTGGCCCCATGTAGCTCATCCATGAGCTCATCAATCCTAGGAATATGATACCTATTCTTGATAGTCTTTTTGTTCAAGGCTCTAAAATCTATGCACATTCTCAATGTTCCATATTTATTCTTCACTAGCACTACTGAAGAAGCATAAGGGCTAGAGCTTGGTCTAATGAGTCCCAACTCTAGGAGTTCTTGGATAGCTTTTTCAATCTCATCTCTGAACCTTTTAGGATGTCTATAAGGTGGTATCTGAATGGGTGAAGTACCCTCCTCCAAAATAATATTGTGCTCAACCCCCCTATTCAGTGGCCTACCATGTGGAAGGTCTCTAAAAACCTTTTCATCTTTTTGCAAAAGTCTCTCTATCTCCTTTGGGTGTTTGACAATATTTATAGTTGGCTTGGGAGATGTAATATGACATTCAGCAACCCATTCTATATCCCCATGCCTCAATATAGAACTCATACTATTGCAAGTTACTACTTGATTTGGATAAGTGTGTTGCCCTCTCACAATTCTTTGTACTCCTTTTGAATCTTGGAATTTCATTTCGGGAATTTGATAATTTACTGTATGCTCTCCTACTGAATACAGCCATTGCACTCCCAAAACCACATTAGTATCAGCAACATCAACCACATAAAAACTATCAACAAAAGTATAGTTACCTATGGTGACTTGCATCTTTGGAACCCATGTTTTGCATTGTATTGTGTTGCAACCGGGAATGACAACTGTGAAGCCATCAAATGGTTCAGTAGGTATATTTATTTTCTCTACCATCTCTGCATCAGTGAAGTTATGAGTGCCTCCTCCATCTACCAAAACTGAATTTCTTTGTCCTTGTACCACACCTTTGCATCGGATAGTATGATAGCGAGGTACTGCTGAAAGCAACGCCATTCTTGCTTTGTCCGGTGAAGGCTGATTTTCTTCTTCTCTTTCCTCTTCTACTGCTGTCTCATATGCCTCTTCTTGATCTGAAATATGTCCATCTTCATCCATGCCCCCATCATACCCCTCATTATCATAAAATACTTCTATGTATTGAGCCTTTCCTTTGGTACATTTGTGCCCCAGTGTCCATGGTTGGAAGCATGTGAAGCACAGTTTCTTTTTTCTAAGTTCATCCCTGTTTAGTCCCTCTTTTTTATTCCTCTCAAATGACTCTCTTTGCCAAGGTTTCTTATCATATCCATCCCTTTTCCAAGGTTTCTTTTCAAATTTGTAGCTAGGCTTAGGAGGAAATCTCGCTCTAGGAAGCACATTTTGGAGATCCCTAGTCAAGCTCATTGCATCTTTTAATGTAGTTGGCTTGTGGGCTTTGACCAAACCTCTTAAGGGTTCAGCCAAACCTTTAGTGAACATAAATACTAATCTTCCCATAGATATATAAGCCACCTTGACTGATAATTTTTGAAAGTCCAACATATATTCGGTAGGGGACCCAGTTTGCTTCAATTGAGCTAGTTCTTTGAAAGGCAATTCTGGATCTTTTTGTTCAAATATTTCTAGTACCCTATCAAAAAATTCTCCATATGTTTTAAACTGATTATGACCCAAGGTTTTCATCCCATGAAACCACCATTCATTGGCATCTCCTTCCAAATGCAAAATGGCCATTTTTAATGCATCCTCTTCCAACATAGGATTCAGCTGAAAATATACATCCAATGTTTGCACCCAAGTGTTAGCAGAATTTTGAGAAGAACCATCAAAAGTAGGAAGTGACATTTTTCCAATAGCACTATTCAATTCTTTGTTTTGGAATGGACTCCTATTGTCTCCCTTCCTTTTAATCTTTTGCATAGCATCACTGTAGTCACTGAGTGGTACACCTCTTTTACACTCTTCATTCAAATCATTCCAATCATTTACTAGTTTCTTGTAATCCAATTCAAGATTGGGTTCTTCTTTGGGTGTGAGAAATTTAGGTGCAGTATGCTTTTGTGTGCTTTGAAATTCATCAGGTCTATTATGACGTCCTGTACTTGAGAAAATATGCTCATTCCCTTTCATCTTTTCCCCTGAGTGTGAACCACTATTATCTCCTATCATCCCTTTGCTTGAAGGTTGGCTACCCAACAATTCGAAACTTTTCATCATTTGTTTATTCATATCTAGAATAACAATGTTAATTCCTTCAAAACATGGTTTTAAGGCTTCAATAAATTCCTCCTTATGTCTTAATTTTTCCTCCTCCTCTCTACCCATTGTTTTAGAAAAAAACTCTTTTTCTACTACTATCTCTTCTTCAACCAAAAATTCTTCAACTACTGATTCAAAGGGTGGTGTTTTATTTGTTTGGATTCTTGTTAATACCATTAGGTGCCAAGACCATGCTCTGATACCACTTGTACTGACCCTTTTTCAAAATTTTATTAAAATGCCAATTTTTCCACTTTTTCCGCAATTTCGACCTTTGACTAGTTTTACTGTTTTGACCTCCAAATCAACCCAAATGCTCCCAAATATTCTGTAGGAGTGTATGAATGGTATTTAGACTTGAATATTAGGTTCAGGTATGTTTTATGGCCCTCCAAATACTGTTTCAAACTTGATTTGTATTCTGATCAATATATGTAATTTTGACTAGTAATTTGTGCATCAAATCCCCCCGCGGTAACACTACAAATGGCCTTCCAAATGCCTCCAAAATCCCACAAATTTATGTACATAGGTATGTAATGTGTTAATTATGTGATTAAGGTCTCATATGCACCATTAGTTGATTCTTACTACTGTTCTAACTCTCTCACATTCAACAACAAAAACCCCCAATTCAACCCTTGGGGAAATGGCACTATTTCACCTCTCAATACAAACAAACTGAGTAAAAATGCTTCAAATGCTCAAGTACAATACATGAAACTTGTATAATATATCCATGGAAGTATATGAATCACAAATATATCAGAGAATCATCCATCCATTCGAAATAATCAACCTTATAGTGTCATACATCAAAGCATTGGTGAAATGGACATTGTTTGCTCATTAATCAATAATTTTGCATAGAGTCAATGGGTATTTAGACCTGATAGTTTTTGAATATGAATAAAAGAGGATATGAAGCTATTAAAATCATAAAAATATCATATGAATCTCTCGCAATGAGTGCAAGATCTCACCCAAAGCGCAATCCCTCAAGGAGCCCGAATATGCCTTCAAAATTGGAAATGGTGGAGAGAAAGTGCTGCACTAAACCAAACCATGAAAATTCCTATAGATGCTACCTGCAAATAAAAATCCATTAAAGCACTATGAAATACCTACGTGGCCTCTCCAAACACCAACTTGGATGGGAATCTTTCACCCTTGAAATTGGCTAAGGCAAGAAACTAGTCATCGACTAGTTCTCTCTTCACAAATGCAATTTTTCTCAAATCATAAAAAGCCATTCTCATACTTGATTTCTACATTTTATAACCAACATTAGCCTTCAAGGGGTCGAAATCCTCTCAATAGATTCAATAAATTTCCATTTATAAAATATTCCTCATTTGCCACTTGTCTCCTAGTTCCAACCTTCCATCTTCTCCCAAATTCGAATTTGAGTCTCTTTAGCTTCCCCCAACTCCATGAGCGCCTTCCTTGAACCTATTTTTTGGGTTGACATGTCATAATGGTCAGGTGTAAGAATTTAGGTCTGAATTTTTTCATAAATGTCATAGATGCTTCATTATTGTTGTCATAAAACTAGGGAATGTAGCCCAAGTGTCCACTAGTCTCCAATTTGACTCTTCCTCTCCCATGGAGGTTACTATTCCATCCCATTTCGACCTAAGATGATCAATGCCATGTGTTATGACTTACCAACTCACCCAAGAGTGTTCACCTTCCAATGAATTCGAATTGGCAAGAGAGAGATTCCATGTGTCATTGAAAAATCAAGCTAGTGTGGGTCCCACCACCTCCATATGTCTCCAAAACCACTTGCCACTTAGAATTTCTCTTGAATTTATTTATTCACCATATTTATTAAATGCTTCAACCCTTCTAATATCTAAATATCATTTATCAGCTTCCTTATTACCATCCCACATGTGCCCATCCAACCTAGGAGACTAGTAGGATTGATGGGATTGTCTTACTATGCACTTATTTGAATGGGGACATTACAGCGTACTCCTAACTATCCTTTTTTCTGATCTATTTGCCCGAGATCAGCAACTTTATGGCCATATCTAGATTATCCATTTGGATTTTTCCTAGCCATTCATCATTAAGTTGCTGATGAGCCTGGTGCAATTTGTAAGCTACTTCGATATAAGATGGATGGAAGGATGCAAAAGCTTCCCCCTTACTGTCCAAAAGAACCCTTGTCTGCACATTCGCATGCTACAGAATCCATCCAATTACATCTGAGCATGGAAAAAGTTCCGGATGTGTGGCTGCTTTGGATATGCAGGAGGTTCTGATGTTCCGATATAGGTACTCTTCCTCGAGGAGTGCCTCAGGGATGTCCTGGTCCCTTATCATATGATATATGTCTCCCCATTTGACTTATGGGGAAATTCCTGTAGTGCACTTGGTGTCTTCATATAGAGTTTCTACTCTCGTGGGGGCTGATCCTAGCTCGGTCGCTTTGGACTTTCGTTTGCCACCTTTAGGCATTTTGGCTTAGAAACCTGTACAATAGAAGTCATACATGAGTAGGCATTACAACGTAATATTAGCAAATTAGAATAACATTCTGCACACAACAATAAGTCTTAAGAATACTTCAATACGCCTTTTGATGGGTACATATTTGATTCTTTTCAGAACCGATCGAAGCTAACCAAACCTACCTATGGCTTTTATACTTTCACAAACAGATTAAAACAATTATTTCGCAAGTTTTTTAGACAAAACCTCCGGGAAATGGCCAAGTGGTGTTTTGATCTATATTGCAACTATGATATATAAAAGTAAAGCATTCCCATAGTAACAAACCACAAAAACAAAGTAATTGTGAGTATACTACGTTTTATGACATGAGAATTGACATGGTAATAATACGTTCCAAAGTACAAAAATGGCGTAAAACTCCATAGCCGGGTAGAAATACCGACGTCTTTCGCATAAGGGAAGACAGGGTCAGTCTCAATTTTACCAAGCTGATGGCTTCCAAGACAGGCAGAGGCATGCCGTGGATTCTCTTAACGTTTACATAGTGGGTGCTCGAGGTCCTAGAGGCTTCCATGTTCATATGAAATCAAGCTATGTGCGTTCAGTTGGGTATGGGCATGGGTCATCTCTATCCGAGGTCAAACTGAAAATTTGGCAAAGGCTAGGATAAAATGAACAGAACCAAGAGCATATGATTCATTTCAATGAAGAATAACCACTGCAATTGAGGCTATGAGGTCTGAAAGGGTACTAACTTGCTAGAAGATGATCGTTATGTGGATGTTGACGCTACTGTGGAACCGGCGAGCCTGGAGTAGGTGCTTGTAATTTCAAACGAAAACGGGAACAAGCTCTCTAACCAATGGAAACAATGAAAATTTTCAACGGGGTTTATGTCCTATATGAAGGATTTTGACGCGTGCGAGCCATTAATAGGGTAGATGTGAAAATAAAATGGGGTTAATGGGCATATGGATGGGGTCAAATCGGCATTAACTGCAACCGCCAAAACCGAAAAAACTTGGCTAACTCCTTTGATAGTTGTGGAAAATAAGTTTTGGTTTGGCCGCCGTTATGGGGAAGTTATCCAAGTTCATCCGTCAGGGAAAGGCATGATGTTGTGAATTAGAGGGCTTAACTGATATTATCCGCTGTTGCAGAAGAGTTATGTAAGTTACTCTTGTGTTCCAGGCCAGTTCCAGTATCTCAAGCGAAATGAACTACTAGAAAAGAAGTGTCATCTCATCCACCATCATGGATAAGTTTCTCGAATTCTTCCACTTTTTTCGAAAAACTTGGCAAAAGTTTTCCACTAGAGCCCGACTTATTTATTTCTTTTCACAGCAGTGGCAGATTTAGGTGAGTTTTTCTACCATTGTGGAAAAAAATTACGAGTTTGTTCTGCCGACGGTTCACTTAATCGAAAAGTTTCACTTTTTTCGGAAGCTTTATATGAGATTTTTTTTTTGGCCGTTACTTGACTCGATCCTTTCTTCCGCTGATACTTTAACTTATCCAAAACCTCCACCGTTTCGGAAACGTTAACTTAAAACCTCCACTTGTTGATGTATATGTAACTTCGGAATGTATTTCACATGTATATGTATATTGTATTCCTATAGAGATGGTATTATTCCTCTATAAGGAAGTGTCGTCATTTATATTGTAAGTGTCGTAACTTATACTTGATGGGTTATTAGACCACCTTGTTGGGGTCGGCCCTGTATAAGTCATGTGGGTCGAAGGGTTATTAGACCACCCTATTGGGGGTCGGTCATGAGGGTCAAAGGGTTATTAGACCACCCTGTTGGGGGTCGGCCCACTCAGCATTATGTTATGTGGTTAAGTTCGAGCCTACATGAGTTAGGTAAAAAGGCAAGTCAAGTCAAGTATAAATAGAGTGCGGGAGGCACTCTATTTACTCACTCACTTCTCACACATGCACTCAAGGAGGAGTGGCGCACTTATGGAGGAGGAGGATCTGCTGCTAGGTTATGGCTATCTCTCTTGGTTGGTTGTATCATTGCTCTATCTATCTCTGAGGAAGTTATTGGGGTTTTTCACCTTTATGGTTTTCCCCAAATAAATCTTTGTGTCTCTTGTGTGCTTGCATTATTGTATCCATGATTGATATGCTGTAGATATGCTGTACATGTTGTTCTCTCAGTTAAGATCCTAGATCAGATTGAAGCAAATTCAGAAAATTTAACATGGTATCAGAGCTAGCCTGAAAGAAGGCATGATATGGCATGTATGACACTTGTTGCACTTATGATGCTAGGGCTTGATATAGCAAAAACCAGTCATCGTAGCACTTTCGCTATAAATCCGTTTTGGCAAAGTTTTCGGATCTGAAATTGTTACAGGCCGAAGCTAATATCTCCAGGTACCTTGTGTCCAAAGGACAACCTCTAATTCGTTGTACTTTGTGATTTATGATCTGTGCAATATAGGGTTTCTGCCTCTTCCAGATCTGAGTCAAAATCAGGTGACCTTGGGAAAAAGGTCATAACTTGGGCTAGGAAGCTCCAAATGAAATTTAGTGAAATGTGACAGGTAGTACACAGACTGTACTATCTCAAAAAACTTTTTCAGAGGCCGAAGTTGAACCAGTGACACGTGGCACGCCGTACAAGTTCGCTCTACTGTTTTATCCCATAAACAGGTCATGTTGCGACACTTGGCATAACTCTCTCTCAGAAAATCCAATTGAGGTCAGACCTGTCAGGATGGAAATATAACAGGCCGAGATATCTCAGGAAACATTTTCAGAGGCTGAAGTTAAAACAGTGACACGTGGCACGCCGTACAAGTTCGCTCTCCTGTTTTATCCCAAAACAGGTCACGTTGCGACATTTGGCATAACTCTCTCTCAGAGAATCCAATTGAGGTCAGACCTGTCAGGATGGAAAGATAACAGGTCAGGCTATCTCAAGAAAATTTTTCAGACCCTGTGGATCAAAAATTTCAGAGTTACACCGGAAACAATCAAGTACATATTTCTATCAAAACAGAATTATTTTTTGGTACCTTCATTCATGGTTTCCGGAATTTAGGGCTTCGAAGAAAGTTGGAATTTTTGTAATCGGAGACCACGGCTGGATGCTACTCATCAAAATAGAAATTTAGAGACCAAGATCAGAATTTTTGGCTGGGTAGAAGGCCGGGTTTGATCAGACCCTAGTTCGGGACTTTGATCAGAAAAATGGAAAATTAGGGCTTCTGTAAAAATGGGAATTTTTGAAATCTGTGACCACGGCTGGAAGCTCCTCAGAAAAATAGAAGCTTAGAGATTTGGATCAAACATTTTGATTGGGTAGAAGAGTGGGCTTCATCAAACCCCAGTTCAAGGTCACGTCCAGTGAATCTGGAAGTTTCAAAGGCAAAATTGAGGAGTGAAACTTTGCAGTCTTCAAATTCTGAATATACCAGTTTGATCAGTTCATCAAGGCGCATATTCCTATCCTTTCGGAAGTTTGAAATTCAAAGTTTGAATTTTTGGGGTCTCTTTGACAAACCCATATCCAGCTCCAGGTCCAGTTCTTGCAAATCAAGTGGATTGGGTTGATCCTAGAAGAAGATGGATTGGTCACTTGCATAAGTGAAGAAGTTCCTGTTTCAGAGGGAGATGAGGCTAAGGCCTTACATAAGAAGATTACAAGTGATCTCGACAGGTATGACTCATCGAGGTATGTTTTGAGATTTGTTCATAATTAAGTTTATGGTATGTTTGTCTTCATGTTATCACGGTTAGTACAATCTTGATTTTAGACTTATCATATCACCTTAATAAAATTATGAATGCATGATAGAAGTCATTCATTTATTAGGAGTATGAAACTTATGTTTGTACTAACACATTGTGATGTTGTATGATTTTTATGTTTTCTACTAACATGAAAGGTACACCAAGAAGACAAATCATGTTCTGGTTCAAGAACATATGATCATGATGACATGAGGACAAAGATTAATCCATTGTCATGGATCTCATAGAAGATCCATTTACGAGGTATGTATAACTTGGTTTTGTAATAGTTAACCTATGAGATATACAGGTTACTAGCACAAGTCATTGAAGAAGAACAAGAAGACATCATGTGAGTATGTTAGACATAAATAGCTAGCATGCTAATCCAGGTATGTTTTTCCTATATCAATATAGAATCCTACCTTGTGTTAGGATCTTATACTGTTGTTGATAATGATTATTCATGAAGTCATAGGTTTAAATAATCATGGTTGTATGCATATTATGTTTCTTACCATAATTGATGATATGACTAACCAGAAGAATCATGATGGTATAGGTTTGAATAATCACAGTTTTTATGCATTTTATATCTCTTATCTTGATTGATGATTCAACTAATCTGAGGAGTCATAGGTTTGAGTAATTACAGGTTTAGACATGTTATGTTTCTTATGATTTGACTAACCTTAAGAATCCTACATAAACCTTGAATGCTAATGCTTATTATTTTCTGTTTGAAATGATCATGACTATACATGCTTGAGATTATTGTGTTTTAATAGTATACTAATGAATGTATGATTTTATATGAGATCACAAGGATAACACATTCATGATACTAATAAGCATGCATAGGGACCAAGGATGAATATGAGTTCAAGAATAGGTAATTCAGGAAGCAAATATCAAGAGGGAGCACACTTCAGTTGCTGCTGCAAGAAAGCAAAGGAGCACACTTCAGTAGTTTCTGCAAGGATGCAGATATTCAGAAGGAGTTGACCATCTTTCTACATTCCACAACAGAAAGGTGTAGAAGAAGCTAATTAAGATTAGGACTCCAACAGCTCCTGCAAGGAAGCAAAGACTCAGAGGGAGTCCACCCAACGAACAAAGAAAGATAAGTATTTTAATCATCATTTCTTAAATAATACTGTTCAATAATGTATATACTGATGTTCCTAGAATTAGGTTGTGTATTATGCATATTAGAATAATTGCATTGATGAACAGTATAATCCTAATATACATGGGTAAGTGGCCTATGGCACTGTACAACATTCCATTGCTACTTATCTAGAATGAAACCTCTTTGCTGACATGTTGGGAGTTGTGCACACTCTTAACAATGTTCTGGTAGAGATTGGAAGGCATCTAGAAAGTTATGGGATATGGATAAATGTTGTATTGAAGCATTGGCTAAGATAATTGCATGACTGTATGACATATTTCTTTATGTGTAAGAATTTGTTCTGAAAACTATGAGATGTTTTCTAATCATGCAATTTAACTTGTTGTGTAGGAAAGATCGTATGCCATCCCCTACAAAAGGACTACAACATTTGTTCCAGCAACAAAGATATTTATTGAAGATATTGAAGTTCCCAGGATCTGGGATGAAGAAATAGAATGCCATGATCCGTCGATCATGAAGAATGATGTTTGGGATGTAATACCAAGACATGAAGGGATGTTTGTTATGACTTCCAAATGGAACTATCAAATCAAGCATATTGCAGATGACAGCATTGAGAAATATAAAAGTGATGAAATAGAAGATGCACCAGATGGATTTCAAGACAGCATGGTGTAGTCATATATGTGTGCAGAACTTGGTATGGTAGGATAGACAGCTTTCTATCCAGTTTGGGCGTTACCAAGAGTAAAACAGATTCCAACCTTTTCTACAAGGTTGAAGAAGGCAATCCAGTGATACTACTTTTATATGCAGATAACCTGTTTGTTACAGGTGAAGATATATTGATTACCGACATGCAGCGGAAGCTTACTGCCGAGTTCGAGATGAAGAACTTGGGGATGATGCACTATTTGTTTTTGGCATGGAGGTGTGGCAGAGTGCATGTGGAATCTTCCTTGGACAAGGGAAGTATGTAGTAGAGATCCTGAAGAGGTTCAGGATGATGGACTGCAAGGATATGGCCACACCTATGGCATCGAATCTGAAGCTTCTATGTGATGCTTCATCTGAGCCGTTTGATGTCTCTTTGTATCGTCAGATGATTGGGTCCTTGATGTACCTGACGAACACGAGACCAGACATTTGCTTTGCTGTGAACACATTGAGCCAGTTCCTGACGGATCCAAGGAGTGTTCACCTGGTTGCTGTAAAGCATGTTCTAAGGTACCTAAAGGGTACAGTGGATTATGGGCTCAGGTATGATGTGAATCAAAAGTTTAACTTGCAGGGTTATGTTGATTCAGATTGGGCTGGCAGTGCTGCAGATAGGAAGAGCACATCTGGGTGTTGCTTCAGTATGGGATCAGGTGTGATCTCTTGGTTTAGCAGGAAGCAGTCCTGCGTAGCACTAAGTACAGCTGAGGCTGAGTATGTTGCAGCATGTTCAGCTAGTTGTGAGGCAGTATGGCTACGGAAGCTACTGTCTGAGTTATTTGATCTCCCATTGGATGCTACTGGTATCTTCTGTGATAACCAGAGTTGTCTGAAGCTGTCCGAGAACCCAGTGTTTCATGACAGGTCGAAACACATAGAGATCAAATATCACTATATCAGGGATATGGTGTAGAGAGGAGCTGTGAAGCTCCTGTATGTTGCGACGGACGAGCAGATTGCAAATGTGCTGACGAAGCCACTAGCCAGAGTGAAGTTCAAGTACTTCAGAGAGAGGCTTGGCGTCCTTCAGATCGAGGACACTTCGAGGAAGAAGTGATGGACACATTTGCTGAAGCCATTCCAAGCATGTTGGAAGGAGGATCCTTCACATGGCTGTGGATGTAAGCGCTGGATGATGAACATCAGGATGATGTTCTGGTTTCTGCTTGGATATGATCAGTTGGATCATTTTTATGTATGTATGTACGCATCATGTTGGATGCCGGATATGATCAGTTGGATCATTTTGTATGTATGTACGCATCATGTTGGATGCTGGATATGATCAGTTGGATCATTTTGTATGTATGTACGCATCATGTTGGATGCTGGATATGATCAGTTGGATCATTTTTGTATGTACGCATCATGTTGATGCTGGATATGATCAGTTGGATCATGTATATGTATTTTGTATATGCATCATGTTGGATGCTTGGACCATGTATCTGTATATGTATCAGGTGGATACATTGTATGATCATGTGGATCATGTATGGTGATATGTATCATGTATTTGTATTTGTATCAGGTGGATACATTGATGATCAGGAGGATCATGTATGATGATATGTATCAGGTAGATACTTGGTATGCATCAGGTAGATGCATTGATGATCAGGAGGATCATGTATGATGATATGTATCATGTATTTGTATCAGGTGGATACATTGTATGATCAGGAGGATCATGTATGATGATATGTATCAGGTAGATACTTGGTATGCATCAGGTAGATGCATTGATGATCAGGATGATCATAGATGACGAGCTTCAGGATGTTGCTCCAGATGACATGCAGCAGGATGTTGCAGTGATGATCAGGATGATCATAGATGACGAGCTTCAGGATGTTGCTCCAGATGACATGCAGCAGGACGTTGCAGTGATGATGATCAGGATGATCATGGATACATCAGGATGATGTATGGTGAGTATCAGGTTGATACTCTATGGCCGTGGATCAGGTTGTGCAGATGAGCATGTAATTCGGTGCCCTGGGAGATTTGCAGATGGTCTTTCGAGGTTTTGCCTATGGCATGTAATTCGGTGCCCTGGGACATCTGGCAAATGCTCTTTCGAGGTTTTGCTCTGGGAGGACATGTAATTCGGTGCCCTAGGAGATCTACAGATAGTCTTTCGAGGTTTTGCCTATGGCATGTAATTCGGTTCCCTGGGATATCTGGCAGATGCTCTTTCAAGGTTTTGTCCTATGGCATGTAATTCGGTGCCCTGGGAGATCTGCAGATAGTCTTTCGAGGTTTTGCCTATGGCATGTAATTCGGTTCCCTGGGATATCTGGCAGATGCTCTTGCGAGGTTTTTCCATGACCACATGTAATTCAGTGCCCTGGGAAATCTGCAGATAGTCTTTCGAGGTTTTGCCTATGGCATGTAATTCGGTTCCCTGGGATATCTGGCAGATGCTCTTGCGAGGTTTTGCCATGACCACATGTAATTCGGTGCCCTGGGAGATCTGCAGATAGTCTTTCGAGGTTTTGCCTATGGCATGTAATTCGGTTCCCTGGGATATCTGGCAGATGCTCTTGCGAGGTTTTGTGGTGAGGTCACATGTAATTCGGTGCCCTGGGAGATCCTATAGGTAGAGATGTGTGCTCGTAACAGCCTGGGATGCTCTTTCGAGGTTTTGTGACGCACGTAATAAGTCCTGAGGATTCCACAGTATGGCCAGTGATGACGAAGACCTGCAGGTGGTGGGCCTACATCCAGTATGAAAAAGGACTGGCTCTGTAGAACTTCCTATAACGAGTAGATTCAGAGATTGATTGAGATAGCAGCAGCAGTGACGATGATGATGACTCGATGATGATTATCCAGTGACGATGATCCAGAGAAGATGACTTGTGCTAGAAGAACTGTGCTGAGAAATACCTTCCTAGTTAAGAGGGAGTGTTGATGTATATGTAACTTCGGAATGTATTTCACATGTATATGTATATTGTATTCCTATAGAGATGGTATTATTCCTCTATAAGGAAGTGTCGTCATTTATATTGTAAGTGTCGTAACTTATACTTGATGGGTTATTAGACCACCTTGTTGGGGTCGGCCCTGTATAAGTCATGTGGGTCGAAGGGTTATTAGACCACCCTATTGGGGGTCGGCCATGAGGGTCAAAGGGTTATTAGACCACCCTATTGGGGGTCGGCCCACTCATCATTATGTTATGTGGTTAAGTTTGAGCCTACATGAGTTAGGTAAAAAGGCAAGTCAAGTCAAGTATAAATAGAGTGCGGGAGGCACTCTATTTACTCACTCACTTCTCACACATGCACTCAAGGAGGAGTGGCGCACTTATGGAGGAGGAGGATCTGCTGCTAGGTTATGGCTATCTCTCTTGGTTGGTTGTATCATTGCTCTATCTATCTCTGAGGAAGTTATTGTGGTTTTTCACCTTTATGGTTTTCCCCAAGTAAATCTTTGTGTCTCTTGTGTGCTTGCATTATTGTATCCATGATTGATATGCTGTAGATATGCTGTACATGTTGTTCTCTCAGTTAAGATCCTAGATCAGATTGAAGCAAATTCAGAAAATTTAACACCACTATTGCGGCAAATTTGTCTGATTTCTTCTGCTATTTCGGAAAGGCTTGGCGAGTTCTTCCGCCGATACTTTAACTTAGCCAAATTTTCTCGCCGTTTCGGTAGAGTTGCATGAGTTCTTCTGCTATTGTGGCTTAAAATCATGAGTTTTTCTTGGGCCAAAACACACAAAAATTGGACTCAGAAGAATCAAGCAAAGGTTTTCTCAAGATGAACTAAGTAAGGAAAAGGTTCTGATGGCCTTTAGGCTCCTAAGCAAACTTTCTCTTCAAAAGTAAAGGACCAGCCCCAAATTTTTTCGAATATTGGGGAGGGTGTTGTAGCAACAATAGGAAGGATTATCACCTAGATCATTGGTAAGGATGCATTTCTTCCTTGTTCTAATATGAATGGATTCAAATTTCTACCATATAAGAGTTTAAATTTTTCTTATCATGTATGGATTTAATTCTTAAATGGCTTTAGATCTTAATGAGTTTTGATGAATGAATATGGATCTTTAGAAACTTGTGATAATCTCTTGATTTGTTGACATAGAAACTCGCCATTTCTTAGTGAGATAGATTGATATGTTGCAGATCTAACTCCCTACTTGCAAACTACATCATCTATTATCATAAATTTACTTTTAACTCCAAAAAGTGGTCTTAGGGTGACCCTTGGCCCTCCATGTACTCCCAAAACGCTCGATTTGACCTTTCACCTACCTTTTGGGAGGCTATATATTGAGCTCTTATGGTACATGGAAGGAGAATAAAGAGAAAGCACTGTAACTCTATTGGATTTTTGTCGTGACTTGTGTCTACATCCATTAATCCTTGTTGTTGTGAACTTCTTACGTTCACCTACCAAACTCCATCATAGTTTGAGTTTGTCATTCCATGGGGGATTGAAGTGGTGGAGGCACAAGTGGAGGGACCTAGTTCTTGGTTCAGATTGGTTGTTGGCAAGAGGTTGTATCATGTACTTCTTGTTATTATTAATGGAAATACTCATTTTCTCATCCAATTGATCTTGTAAATGTTGTTAAAATTACATTGGGTTATATTTTCTTATTATATCATGGACCATGCTATTGATTATGCTAATGTATTTCACATATTATATGCACTTGCTTGTATTTGGTGTTGAGACTAATCTGCAGGGTCAAGTGTAGAGATTGAAAGCTCAACGGGGATCTACTTCGAACATCTAGTTGAAGGTTGGTATTATTCTCCATATCTTAGCATTTTCATTTATATAGCATTGCATTGGGAATTGAGTTTATTTTTGGTAGTCATCTGTCTGTTGTGGTCTGCCCTGAGCCATAGGAAGTTTTTCTCTATAACAAGTAGTTCGATGACTAGCTTCAGTGATGGAATTTCACATTCAATTGGTAAGATATCTTCTAGGCCATACACCAATTGAAATGGTGTAAACTTGGTCCCATTTTTAACTGAGGTTCGATAGGCACAAAGAGAAGAAAAAAGAGGTAAGTGACAATTTGACTTCTGAGTACCTACAGTGCATTGGATCATGCGCTTCAAGACCTTGTTTATGGCCTCTACTTGACCATTCACCTGTGGGTAATACGGGTTGAGTTTTTGTGATGAAAATCTAACTTGGCACTTAGTTCATCAATCATATGGTTTTTAAATTGGGAACCATGATCGGTTACAATAGCCTGTGGAACTCTGAACTTACCAATAATATGGTTGAATATGAAGAGTGCGGCTGTTTTTCCGTCTTTTGCATACGTAGGAATTGCTTCATCCCATTTTGTGAAATAATCCACGACTACTATGACGTAGCCATGCCCCCCGGCTGAAGTAGGCTTACAATGCATAAAATCGATACCCCATTTTGCAAAGGGGTTAACGACAATAATAGGATGGACTGGAACAGGGTGTGAGCACTTCTTACTATGGAAGAATTGACATGGAGGATATTTCTTGACCGTCTTGATACAATCCTTGAATATCAAGGTCCAGAAGTATCAAGTGCATAATATTTTTTGGGTTGTAGCCATCCCAGAAAGATGACCACCAGATGCTTCGGAGTGGTAGTCTTTAAGAATGTGTTCGGCCTCGTCTAGGGTTAGACAACGTCAGAGTATGGAGTCAAAACCATGGCGATAAAGGGTATCGCTAACTATCAGGTAATACTTGGCATGATGTTAGATATGGAGACATTCATCTCGGTTGAGGTCTGGCCGAAAACACTGGATTTGGAGATATAAGATGATATCTCCATACCACAGATCAGATGTGCCAATGAGAAACAATGATTCATCGGGAAGAGAATCAATGGGCTCATCTTGGTCAGTGGCATGGGGCAATGCACACATGAGATCGACAAAAACTAAGGATTTCTTAGCCTTTGCCTTGGAAAATTCCAAGTCAAACTCTTGGAGAACGATGATCTAGTTAAAGTATTTTCCCCCTAGCACTTGACGTGTTAGGATATAATACATGGGATTGAAGTTTGCAATCACAGTATTTTTCTTGAGAAATATGTAATGACAGAATCTCTGGACAACAAATACTATATCCAGAGCCAGTTTCTCCATATGTGAATAGTGGGTTTCGGAGTCTAAAAGACTCTTTTTGAGGTAATAAATCACATGTTCATTACCGTTGTCATCTTCTTGCACCTGCACAATGTCGATGGTGGTGAGAGAAGCGACGAGATATAGAATAAAGTCCCATGTATAGTTGGGGGGTTAAATAACGAGAGCATTAGTTAGGGATTTCTTTAAATTGTCAAATGATCTTTGGGCTTCGTCATCCCAAAAGAATGGAACATCTTTCTTTAGAAGCCTCATCTAGCCCTTCATAATCTCGGTGAAATTGCATAAAAAGCGGCGTAAAAAGTTTGCATGCCCTTGAAAACTTTGGAGTTCTGGAATGTTAGTGGGTGAAGGAAAGGCTAAAATAGCTTCTACCTTCGCGGGTTCGAGGCATATGCCATCTTTGGAAATGATGAATCCCAACAATCTGTTGGCTTCTACACAAAACACACATTTGTGTGGATTCAAACATATGTTATAGTGGCAACATCGTGAGAAAATAACAATCAGATGGTCTGGGTGATCCTCTCATGTACTGAAATGAGCAAGTAAGTCATCCAGATACGGCTCTACAACATGTTTAATATCATGAAAAGCATATGACATTGCTCATTGAAAGGTGGCCCCGGTGTTCTTGAGACCAAAGGGTAACTTGCGGTATGTGAAGGTTCCCCATGGGAAAATAAAGGCGTTCTTATGCTGGTCAGAAGGGAGTATCTCTATTTGATTGTATCTAGAGAAGCCATCCATAAAGGAGAAGATGACACTCCCAGAACAGTTATCGATAATCTGGTCGATAAAAGGAGTTGGATAATTGTCCTTTGGACAAGCCTTTTTTCAGATGTTTGTAATCGACATAGACCCTGATCGTGCTCTATTTTTTTGCAACGGGGATGATGTTGGATGCCCAATATTTCAATGGGACAGGATAAATGAGCCCAACACGAAGAAGTTTTTCAACTTCCACTTTTATGGCAACCGTTTTCTGGGGATACACGGGCCAAAGTTTCTTCCGGACTGGTCGGGCACCAGGATAGACTTGAATTTCATGTACCATAATGGAAGGGTCTATCCTTGGAATTTCTTCATATTTCCAAGCAAAAACATCGCAAAACTCTTTAAATAGGGCAGTATAAAATTCAATGTCTGTAGGAGTGCATGTTTTGCCGATATGGAAATGTTCCACGACACCAGCTTTCATGGATATGTCAATGGGGATGGTTTCCATGATATTTGCTAAGTTCCCTTAAGATAATATGCCATATGTACATACAAGAGTCTTAGTGTTGACGTTATCCAGTGAAACAATGGATTCATAATCGGGGTCTATCGCTCGAATCGTGGGAAAAGATGACCAATGATGGTGATCTTCCCAAGGGGTTTCATCCAAAATCATGATCTCCATAATAGATTCATTTGTAGGAAAAATATGTGTAAGGGAGTCTCTGTAAGGTAAGGATGAAGAGATAC